>JADBJO010015756.1:21205-33705 GCA_016801955.1 Conus betulinus | reverse complement strand
GACGTAACGATTCAGCCCCACATCGTATAATAGGCAGAGTTGAGAGAGAGAGAGAGACAGAGAGAGAGAGAGAGAGAGAGAGAGAGAGAGAGAGAGAGAGAGAGAGAGAGAGAGAGAGAGAGAAAGCCTAAATCATCATATTTTGTCCAATCTTGAAAGACCGAATGGCGTCAAGCTTTGAAAACATAACTTCAAAATCTTGCCGTCACATTGTAAATGTGACTGACAACGTTACGATTCAAACTAGTCCATCAAACGAACGCTTAAACTCTGTGCGAAACTTGTCGCTTGGAGATGATTGTATCCATGTTGATTTCGACGAGCTGGATTTCTTGCCATGGGACAACCCTGACAACATTGTCAGTGCGGGACGTGGAAACCATCGTTCGTCGAATCAAAAATAACCTGCTTGTTCTGTTGTTTCTGATAGGGGGACCCGCCAATGTCATCAACATGGCGGTGTTTTACAAACAGGGTTTGAAAGATCGTGTCCACCTGTGTCTCTTCGCCCTGGCCCTCGCTGATGAGCTGCATTTAATCGCAGCCATGTTCTACTATGGCGAACAGTTGCACGTGCAGTTCATCACTAAAGAAAGGTTCGGTCCCATCATGACGTATTTAACCAATAAGAATCTGTTGGTGTTTTTCGGCAACACATACGTTTCGCGTGTGCTGTCTGCAGTGATCGCCACAGAGAGGTGTCTCTGCGTCCTCAATCCACTCAAATTTCATCATCTGTTACGCACTAGAACGATGTTGGCCATTGTTATCATGGTCAATGTATTAGTGTATGGCATTTATTTTATTGTAGTCTACCGCTACCGTATCCAGTGCGTCTATGACCCAGTTTCCAAGGCCACTGAAATGACTATTGTCGATGGAAAGTTCTACAAAGCCCACAAAGCGTTGATTGACCATCTTGACAGTTTTGTGTTTGGGGTTGGACTGCACGGGATCGTCATTATTGTCGTGCTGACTACCACGATCATAACGGGTGTCAAACTGCGTCACGCTGTGACGTGGAGGTCCGGAACTTCGTCATCACTGTCACGAAGCGAAATTGCGCTGACTAAGATGCTGGTTGCTAGCTCCATACTGTTCATCGTCTGCGTGACCCCTGAAGCCATTAAACTCTTCAGTTGGCTCTTTTTTTCCCCGAGGTAAACTCTGGAAGGCGCAATCACAACTTCTACCTCACCGGTCATTGGGTGTGTGAGATATTTCTATATATTAACGCCACATTCAATATCTTTTTTTATATTACACTATGGGGTCTCGCTACAGAAAGACGTTCTGGTCATTGCTCAGGTCAAAGTTGTGGCAAGGGAAGGATAAATGAAAGCTCCTGCTTTCTGACCGAATTGCAGCGGTTCTACAGAAAGTCCTGTGAAGACCCCTATACACTGTCGACTTTAAACAGAATTTTCACATAATTTTAAAAGAGTTGTGATCCTTGCAAGTAAGAACAGTCAGTTGATGGCATAACTGTGCAGATCATATTAAGTTTCATTCATCATAAATCACTATATTATAAGATAAATCATTATGGCTTATATTTGGACACAAATACGAACAGGTAAGGGCAAACTGGCTGTCCTTGTCAACAGTCTGTTAAAAACTTGTTATTTGTGATACAACAACTCTTCATTTATTTCAATTAAAAAATGTTTACAACTTAGAAATGAGTTTTTCAGAGCCAAAGCATTCGATTGTGTCGGGTACTATTCCTGGTTCATCGATCGAATCAAAAGCCGTTTAAAAATCTATATTCTGCAACATTACAGGCATTTCTGAATAGGATATGGATCCCACAAAGATTGGAATCTATCTCCGATTTATCTGTTCGAAATAAAAGAGACTTGATCTTCAGGAATGATCTTAGGCAATAAATGTCGTATCCTATTTGCTATCCACCAAAAGTATCCAGTTTTTTAATCTATCCAGGGTCGTCACTTCTTATAACACAAGAAAAATTTATCCTCATTCTGTACATAACTGGTTTTTTATGTCTGTATTTAGCCCTTTGATAACAAACGAAAATTTTAAAAACACAAACTCTGGGTAAAAAAAAACACTACTTCTACTTCATTGACGAATCAGAATTTTAAATCATTCTTTCCTTCATTTTAGATCATGTGGTGTTTGCTTTAAAGAAATTTGTCACTCTGGTTACAACAAAGGATAGCGTTACACAGTTCAAAGTGTAGAGATTTGTCTTTTTTTTTTCCTCTTCCAGACAAGACTCTTTTCACAGTGAAATGACAACACTGAAGGGCGTGGCGTGGTCGGATGGGTTAAAATGCAGCAGGCACTGACCTTCCTGAAACTGAATCCAATTTTGCGTTATGACGGTATGATATGTATTGTATATTGATACCTTGCTCACAACAAGGTCACTGACTGAAACATCTTTTACACAACACAGGTATGATTCGACCTTTCCAGGGGATAAATTGTAGACCTAATCTCACAGCCCTGGTGAATGTAACTACAAAGCAGCTCCCTATAACAGCTGCGTAACTTCATAACAGCAAGACAAAGCGACGGTTGAGGCTCGTGGAGAGGCCTGCAGAAGAAGCAAAGCTGCAAACATGCATTCTCTGCATGGTTTTTTGAATATAGAGTCTGGGGAACATACAGCTGTGGGAACATGGATCTAGGGACATACAGAGCCAGGGGAACGTACAGTTACGAGAACATGTAACCAGAGGGATATAGTGGTGGAGGAACTTAGGCCTGGGAGAACATACAGACAGGGAAACGTACAGTTACGAGAACATGGACGCAGGGGGATGTAGTGGTTGTGGAACTTAGGCCTGGGGGAACACAGAGCCAGGGGAACGTACTGCTACGAGAACATGGATGCAGAGGGATAATGTGGTAGTGGAACTTAGGCCTGGGAGAACATACAGACAGGGGAACGAACAGCTACGAGAACATGGATCCAGGGGGATGTAGTGGGAGTGGAACTTAGGCCTGTGAGAACACAGAGACAGGGAAACACAGGGCTGGGTGAACATAGAACAGGGGGCTGGGGGAACACGTAGGTGGGGCAACATAGACCTGGGGGAATATAGAGCCAGGCGAAAAAGACACGGTCCCCGTTATTTTTACTACCTCTACCATGTTATGCTTTCAACTGTGTCTGCAGGTTTGTCTGAAGAAGAATCCATTACATGCTGGTGCCGATCCGTGGAAACGGATCCGGATCAAGTGGCCGACTCAACATTTGTTCACATTTACTGACAAGAAGAACAAGAAGTTTCCACCGGACATGAACGCTGTAAAATTGGATGCATGATTCTTAGGACCTGGCAGGGGTAGGTGCTTGACACAAGTGTCCATCTACCTGTCATCCTCATCATTCATTGTCACCTGCATAGTGTGATGTACTAATTCACAGCCACTGGCGTTCAACGTCAACTACCTAAAATGAAAGGAGAGAAGGATATTAATCTACAAAGTTATGCAGATGTAGTGTCCTCATTATAAACGAGCAAAGAAACCGGTTTATACGTAATGTGTAATGGATTCAGTTCAGTTCACGTAGTTTGTAGCTCAGCCGACCGCGAAGTTCCATATCAGAGCTGTTTAAATCCTGAAGACAGACGATGGAATTACGCGATTGTGAACAATATATTGAAGGAGATGTGCTGAAAGGAAATTTAATTACAAATGTCAACCGCCTTAACAGCACAATTTTAAGAAGAGAGAGAGAGAGAGAGAGAGAGAGAGAGAGAGAGAGAGAGAGAGAGAGAGTCGTTTGTAGAGTTTAAAATCGGATTTCTTTTAAAAAAAAATAAGGGGGGGGGGGGGGGGGGGGGGGGGTTTAAAATCAGATCCAGAAACCTTTCAGGACAAAAGGAAAAGAAATTTGAAAATATAAACAGGTAATTGTTACAGCCTGTCAATTTCAGCATATCGTGACGTGTTTCTTACACATTTCTAATACCATTACTCTGTGGCTTTATGGTCACATCCCTGCACATAACACTACTTGATTCCATCAGGAAATATTCATTTCTACAGTTTGCACCGTTTGGAATAAACCGATTTTGTACAGTCTGCCCTTAAGACACGTTGCGGACGAGTTGATGCAGTGAAACGATCTGAACTTTCTTCAATTTTCTCCTCTTGTGACAACCCTGATAGCTTTTCCTGATCTGTAATTTAAAAAAAAGAAATCACAACATTATTGATGTTATGGTGGGGTCACCAATCGTTTTTTATTTCTTTGTATAATTTTCTTTGCAAACCATAGAAATTACCCCCCCCCCCCCCCCCCCCCCCCCCCCCAACAAAAAAAAAAAAAAAATGGAAGAAGAGAAAGGGACATCACCCGCAACTCCCCCAACTAGCAACATATGCCACACAAATCCAAACCCGTGCTTTTCAGTTTTAGCTGCCAGAGTTCTCAGGTATTGTTTTTCAGGTTCTTACAGGACCCCCACCCCCCACCCCCCCCACCCACCGACACCATCCCGCTACACCCCACCTCTGTCACCCCAACCCTCCGAGATCCCAGCCCTCCTTTTTTCTTCTCTCCATCTCCCCCCTCTCCCCCTTAAGAGAAGATCCTGCGGGGTCGTTGCTGTGGGTCCCATGATGTTCGGTGGTCTGTGGAGGGTCTCTGGTCTGATCCTACACATGACGCTGTCATGATGGTGAGAGAGAGAGAGAGAGAGAGAGTCACTTTGTGCTCTCTCTCTCTCTCTCTCTCTCTCTCTCTCTCTCCATACATACATACATACATACATACATCTCCCCCATCTCCCCCATCTCCCCCTTAGGAGAAGATCCTGCGGTGTCGTTGCTTTGGGTCACATGATGTTCGGTGGTCTGTGGAGGGTGACTGTTCTTATCCTGCACATGACGCTGTCATGATGGTGAGAGAGAGAGAGAGAGAGAGAGAGAGAGAGAGAGGGGGGGGGAGAGGGACAGTACTTTGTGCTCTCTCTCTCTCTCTCTCTCTCTCTCTCTCTCTCTCTCGACACACACACACACACACACACACACACACACACACACACACACACACACACACATCTATTCAATTATGAATTTTCTGGCTATTTTTTTTTATATAAAGTGCTCAACCAATTCGGGAGCAGCCTAAAAATGATGATAAAAGTAAAACTTAAAACCCGGGATTACAAGTTGTTTCGAGGTATTCTCTCAGAAACAACTTGTAATCCGTTTTTAAGTTTTACTTTTATCATCATTTATATATATATATATATATATATATATATATATGGGCCAGCTTGTGTGTGTGTGTGTGTGTGTGTGTGTGTGTGTGTGTGTGTGTGTGTGTGTGTGTGTGTGTGAACGTACCAGCGTCCTAGGGCCTGAGGCGATCACAAACCTGGAATGGAGAGGGAGTGGCTAGGAGTCCAGCTTAAGAAGTCCTCACACTTGCCCTCTGACCTTTAGGAAATGAGTGAGGTCTCAGCCAGCGAAGGTAAGACAAAACTAAACGTGCCCGCCTTAATTTTTAGTCCGTTTTTTAGTTCTTCATTCAGGTTGTGAGCAGATTTTTTCTAAAGTGGTATTGGACAGTATGAAACCATTAGATGTTGAAGAGAGATAACTGTTCAGGGTAGTCAAATACCCAGATGATGTAATTAGGTACTGAATTACACTTAGTTCAAGGACATAAGCTAATCAGAGTCACCTTCTACAAAGCAGTAAGACAACCAACTGTATTCATGCATTATCTTAACTGAATTTATCTACTACTGGCAAACAGTTATACTGTCAAAACACAATATTCATTGGTCATTTTAACAGACATTACCAAGTACTGGAATATAGTTATACTGTTGAGATATAAAGGCATAAATACAAGCTGAGCATGATCTTACGACTTAGAAACTAGGCTTCAACTTACACTTCTTCTAGGACGATCTGTGGGACTTGGAGGACCTCAGAGGAGGAGAGATGAACTATTCCATCTCTGGCATACATCAGGGTTGAGTTATACACACTGGAATTCAACCATGATCAGACTTGCAGCCTATGATGGATCGGTGAAGTGGGGAGGCTTGATCACCCCCCCCCCTTTTTTGAGTGCTCAGCTAACCATCCTGTCTCTGATGCCTGTCTGATTGACAAGCTGTCACAGGAACAGGACAGCCAGTAACATCAGTCTGAGAAAATGAAGCATGGGGGAGGGTGGGAAGGGGTTAATCATCTGTAAAAAAAGGAGAGTAGGTGGGTTAGTAATGGGAAAAGAGTCAACTGCTTCCCAACACGTGTGGTGTGACATAATACAGTGGGAATCAAAGATGACAGTCTGTAAGATCCTGATGGTCTTCAGCCTGTATGCTATTAAACAAAATTAAAATTATAGTGTACCATGCTTGTAAGACACGTGCAGACACTCACAGCCAACAAAACATCTGGTCAGTTCATGGGATTCACGTAACGCGCCGATAGGACAGGGTGACAGCGTCGAAGCACTTGTACCTGTGAAGTAGGACTGAGTAGGGAAGGAGTTGGGGGTAGTGGTGGCTTCTTTCGTAGTGGTGTGGGCGGCCAGGATGAACTCAGATGGTTTTGACAAAAAAAAAAAAAAAAAAAAAACACTGCCAAATAAGGAGGGGAAGGAAAGGAGTGGTGGCGATCATGCACGGTAGGTATACGTTACAGTTCACTGCCAGTCGTCGTCAGCGTTGCGTGTCTTATCATACAGTCAGCTTGGAAGAAAGTAAGCCAGACATGCAGATGGAGGGAAGGGAGTGAGAGGAGAAAGGGGCTGAGGAGATGAAGATGGGTGCCTAGAAAGACAAAAACTGATAACTCTATGTGCTGTTTGTGAGCTAGAGGAGGGGGGGGGGGGGGGGGGGGGGGGGGAAGAGAGACAGAGAGAGAGAGAGAGAGAGAGAGAGAGAGAGAGAGAGAGAACAGAGTCGATGGTGATAATTGTCAATGGTTACATCCCAGAGACAGACACCAAATGCAGACAAACACGATAATATGATGAGCAGACAGAAAGAAAAATGTGAATGTGGATTGTATGTGGTGTGTGTGTGTGTGTGTGTGTGTGTGTGTGTGTGTGTGTGTGTGCGCGCGCATGCATGAGAGAGAGAGAGAGAGAGAGAGAGAGAGTGTGTGTGTGTGTGTGTGTGTGTGTGTGTGTGTGTGTGTGCATGTGTGTGTGCATGTGTGTGAGTGCGTGTATGTGTGATACTATGTTTTTATGAGAGAGAGAGAGAGAGAGAGAGAGAGAGAGAGAGAGATTATGAAGCGTACTGTTACTATATTTGTACACACTGGAGTGAACGAGTTTGTTAATATGAACCCATTTTACTTGTATGATTTCCAGAAAAAAAAAACATAGTTTACAGCAAATGGTCCATTATACACGGTGTTCGGCTTTGTTTGCCCCCCCCCCCCCCCCCCCCCCCCCCCCCCCACCCCCCCAACCCACCCCCCCCCACACCCCTCCCACCCCTCCAACACCCCCATCTCACCCCCCCCCCCCCCCCCCACCCCCCCCCTTTTTTTTTTTAATTTCCGTCCGAAACTGACTATGCATTACCAGGATATCAACAGTAAACAATTTGATATCAGAATGAACTTTTCTTCCATGAATGTGGTGATCAACATATTATTTGTGTGTTGACTGACTGACCAGTCGATTAGTTGATTGATTGATTGATTGATCCGCAGCCCATGGTTCATTGATGGATTTACTGATCAGCAACCCACTCCCTTTGCCTATCAGTCAGTTTGAAAGCCATTCCAACTGTTGATTAGTTGTTAGTAACACTATGCATTCTTTCAGTCAATCTTCAGCCATATCACCACACTGATTATTCTGGCTGTCCCTGCACAGCCACATCCAGGCCTGTCCAACCACAGCGCCAGAATCAGCGTCGACAGAGAGCAATCAATATCAAGACATCTTAAGGCAACCCACCAGAGGAGATACTGCGCTGCTGCTGAGTCACTTTTACGGCGTTCAGTGATGCCTGATCAGATCCAACTTATACACAACACCACCAACACATGCCCCCCCCCCCCCCCCCCCCCCCACCCAAGACGCCCCCTCCCCCCCTCCCCCATCTTTCTCTATCCCCTATTCTGTCATTCCTGATGTCAGTAACGATTGCTCGGTCTCTGATTCGTTCTTGAAATCCGCTGGTGGCTCTTTCAGTACAAATATCTCCACCATCTAACAGCAGCTAGGAGTTTCCTCGTTTCTATCACTCTCTCTTTCACCCCTACCGAACAACAACAACATCATCAAGAACAGCAGCAGCAGCAGCAGCAACAACAACAACACACAACAACAACAACAACAACAACAACAAGTTCGTCTTTCTTTGTTGTCGTTTACTGCTCCCTGTCTCTATGATCAGTCTTTGTTCTGGAAACTCTTTTAACACCTTTATTCTGTTAACTATTTATGACACAGCACCATTCTTTGTGTGTTCTTGTGTTGTTTTGATCTGGCGATAAAGTGGTAAAAGCTATGTGCACTGCCCAGGGTGGACGCCAGATATCTATTTAGCAGTGTCTAAATGTCCATATGGCTTTTTGATGATTATTTTTGTGGCATTTAGATGTTTTCCACTGTTAGGACCTTTTTTTTTAAACCGTAGAGTGAAAACTCAAGGGAAAGCCTGGTACTCCCAGCACTCCTGTATTTACACGCCAAAAGAAGTCAACAGCTTAAAACAATCGTGCCATTCATTGCTCTGGTTTCTTTTTCCCTAAGAATACGTTTTCTTTTAATGTTCTGACCTGATCAAGATGTGCAGATTTGTGTTATTGTATGACGTAACAACCCTGAAAAAAAGTCTGTGTGGTCAACTGGGGTATACTTAGAAGCAACTTTGCACAGTCACTGTGCCGAAGTGAGTAAGTACCCCTCCCCCTCCCCCCCTCCCCCCCCCCCCCCCCCCCCCTCCTCCGAAAGGCTTCACCTCGCCCACCCAGTGAGAGTCCCTATGAACTTGCCAGTATAGACAGTGCTTGGGAAATGTGCAAAGGAAGTCAGCTGTATGAATGCACGCGTTCAGCGAGAGTGACCTCGCTGTTTTCATGGGACAGATATCACTGGTGGGCTCGTACATGGCAGTCCCTTCAGCCAGCACAACAGTTCTGTCAGGAAGGAAAATGCCAAAACTTGGCTATGCAATGATGCGCCTGCTATGGAGGCAGCCCATATCCTGATCGTTATCCTGGGAGCACTTCAAATCAGATTTTTGACTCTCCAGATCTGTTTGTTTGACCCATAAGCTGAGAAAAAGCAACTCTTTGCAATAGAAAGAATAGGGTTATCTTGCCCTGATTTTTCTTCTTTCTGGAACGAACTCACCACGGGTATGATGTGAAGAAACTAAAGGGGAGATCACCACGGAAGCAACGCAGGAGGGGCTGCAAAATGTGTGTGTGTGTGTGTGTGTGTGTGTGTGTGTGTGTGTGTGTGTGTGTGTGTGTACCAAAATAAAGCAATCGAATTCAAAAGTAAATCTAGACACCCGTTGATTGCCTGGCCGAATACCAAAGAAGGGTCATGTCACCAAGACACGGATCAAGAGTGGTCACAACCTGCAACAAAAAGTGGGAGCACCTTGCGTGGGTGGTGTCATCCACATTTTGTCACAACTGCCACATACAATGGCGGACAACCATCCACAGACATCATTGTAGACAACTGTTTCGCTTATTACAGAGCTCATGAGACTTGGTATTGGTACTTGATTACTCACTGTGCACAGTGAATCACTTTGAAATAATCACAACAGACCCCTGAAGAAATCAATTACAACGTCATACATTTGAGAAAGGTATCAAAAACACAGACATGAACACCACATCAGGATGAAAAATAGAGGAATTTTGAAGACAACACTATATCAAAATACTCTCAAAATTGAAAGAAAGCAATATCAAAGACACAGCTTATGCTGGCTAATTGTAACAAAGGGCTTACAGTCTATAAGAAATTCAAAACGATTCGACACAATAGGATCTCCATCGAGACGCCCCCATAGGTGTACCAGCACGTACGAATGCAGAACCCACTATCAAAAGGAGCCACCACCAGTCGAATTGCTGCACACATTCTTCAGCCACACTCGTTGCCGTTTTGCTGACAGGTGGAAACAGTACAACTCCAGACACATGCATGCTTTCGCAATAAGCCTTACGTGCCCTCTAAACAAGATTCTGAGCCGCAGTCTATTCAGTTGTCGACAGGACTTTCCATGTGGTCGGTGGATCTTTCCCTTCCATCACTGGACGTTTCCCCAGAGTCCGCGATAAGCCCGAAGGAAAAAAAAAAAAAAATACACATGAAAGTGCCAGTGGGACCCACAAAAATACTGTCTTCAGCTGCCAAACCAATCAGCCAGGCGGTTGGCGAAGTTTGAGTGCTCATTGTCTTCCTCGTTGGTGTCGCTCCGTTTAATATCCGTTCTAATGTTTATACATACATTACATCAAAACGAAAGCTTCGTCATGAATGGAAGCAAATAAGAAAAAAGATCCCATATCTACAGGCGCTCTCCAAGTCTTCAGAAGTGTAGGTGTATGGATATCCATGCAATAGCTGTTTCGATCAGTTCTGAACTCATCAGGCCAGTTACTTGCTTCTTCTTGTTTGTCTCCTGGCAAAAAAAAGCCTGGGCAAAGAAATGTTGAACCGATTTCCACAGAACTTGGTCAGAAAATGGATTGGCCCATGGATAAACCCTGGATAGAGTCGCCTTCCTTGTCACCCCATATTTCCCCTGTGACCCCAACATTGATCTCATTGATCTCTGTGGATGCTGCTGTCGAAAAGGATTGTAGTATTGTGGGGCTTGGTCAGTAATGACAACAACGGTTATCTCTCCCGTTCTAGAGACAGATGGCTCTCTCTCTCTCTCTCTCTCTCTCTCTCTCTCTCTCTCTCTCTCTCTCTCTCTCTCTCTCTCTCTCTCTCTCTCTCTCTCTGCTTGTCTGTGTTTTCATTTGTGTCTGTCACTCTGTCTGCCTGTCTGCCTGTCGATATGTCTGTCTGTCTGTCTGTCTATTTGTCTGTCCGTTTGTCTCAAAATATCTTTCACGCGACAAGCACACACGTGGCCATTGCAGTGGAGATAATTTCTACAGTAACCACTCCATTGATGTACACAGATACATGCCTTCTGACATGTGTGACATGAATAATGTGGTTGTCATTTAAAGTTCACATAGCAAGCTCCAGGTGGGTCTTATTGTGCGTTTGGTGAAAATAAGGAGAACTACACTATCCTACATCTAAACGATCAGTTACAAAATACTAAGGCAAATGCTGATGAAAAAAAAAAGTTTTCCTTTTTAATTTCTATTTATGTATTTCAATGTTGGGGAAACAAAACATTTTCCGTCTAAAGGCCCAGCTATGAAATAGTATGTTAATTTGATGATTGAAACTTGTTTACCCCTTCCTGTTTTGTTTTTAGTATCATTACTATCATTATTATTTGTTGCAGTTCCATTTCTGTTTTATATAGGGCATTATTCTCATCTCATACAGTCACCCATCGCTCTCTTTCCAATTTTTTTAAAATATAACTTTCTTAATTCGTTTTAATCAATGTACAAAAACATAACATTTTTACATAAAGAGTCATTTTTTTTTAACCAAACATACACAAAGAAAAAAAGGGCTACAAAAAACAAACAAAGAAACAAACAAAAACAGATATACACGTACACGTACATTTCCAATTTATACTTATCCGTGAACCCTGATCCTGCCCCGCCCCCCCCCCCCTCCCCCACCTCCAGTTCTCTCTCTCTCTCTCTCTCCTCTCTCTCTCTCTCTCTCTCTCTCTCTCTCTCTCTCTCTCTCTCTGTCTGTCTGTCTGTCTCACTCTACGCATCCTATCCTACCTCAATCATAACCATTCCCAGTCTCGTCCTGTCCAGGTTCCAGCCATCAGCCGTTCTAACAACATCTATATCTGTCAGGTCATCACAGGACTCCCCGCCACAGAAGACCCGGCGCTGTGACCACCAGTCACCTTGGTGTAGTGTTTGGTGAATGCCTGTTCTGATTCGACGCCTGGCATCAAACTGTGGTCATCCCACAGCTAACAACGTTAACTGTGTAGTCACGAAATGACAGACACGAAATAACAGACACCGCCTATTAACTAGGCCCCCTCCCCCAACCCACTCCCACCCCACCCCCCCCTACTGACGACAATAGTTGCTTAGTCATGGAGGTACCGTCAGTGACAGCCCCTCACCCCTCCCTCCCTGTGAAGGGCACCACCACGTCCGTCCATCGACAGTCATAATAATATTAACTGGCTGATACCGGCGACTTTGATACGATCGCGGAATTACTCTGTAACCATATGCTGCACGACAGCATAACATACATGAAGAATTGTGTTAAGCAAAAATCTTTCGAAGAAAAATTAACAACTAAAAATAAAAGTGCTGCAAAAAAAAAAGGATAAAAAAAAATAAAACAGCCATCGTACAATTTTGTCTGCACCTTGCACTTTTAC
>JADBJO010015756.1:15000-17116 GCA_016801955.1 Conus betulinus | reverse complement strand
GGCCATAGCTGCTCCCTGGCAGATGCCATCGTGTCACTACCAGATTCGACACAATAGGATCGCACCAGTCGAACTGCTGCACACATTCTTCAGCCACACTCGTTGCCGTTTTGCTGACAGGTGGAGACAGTACAACAGACACATGCATGCTTTCGCAATAAGCCTTACGTGCCCTCTAAACACGATTCTGAGCCGCAGTCTATTCAGTTGTCGACAGGACTTTCCATGTGGTCGGTAGATCTTTCCCTTCCATCACTGGACGTTTCCCAGAGTCAGCGATAAGCCCGAAGAAAAAAAAAAAACATACACATGAAAGTGCCAGTGGGACCCACAGAAATACTGTTTTCAGCTGCCAAACCAATCAGCCAGGCGGTTGGCGAAGTTTGAGTGCTCATTGTCTTCCTCGTTGGTGTCGCGCCGTTTAATATCCGTTCTAATAATTATACATACATTACATCAAAACGAAAGCTTCGTCATGAATGGAAGCAGATAACAAAAAAAGATCCCATATCTACAGGCGCTCTCCAAGTCTTCAGAAGTGTAGGTGTATGGATAGCCCATGCAATAGCTGTTTCGATCAGTTCTGAACTCATCAGGCCAGCTACTTGCTTCTTCTTGTTTGTCTCCTCGCAAAAAAAAAAAAAAAAAAAAAAAAAAAAAAAGCCTGGGCAAAGAAATGTTGAACCGATTTCCACAGAACTTGGTCAGAAAATGGATTGGCCCATGGATAAACCCTGGACAGAGTCGCCTTCCTTGTCACCCCATATTTCCCCTGTGACCCCAACATTGAACTCATTGATCTCTGTGGGTGCTGCTGTTGAAAAGGATTGTAGTATTGTGGGGGGCTTGGTCAGTAATGACAACAACGGTTATCTCCCGTTCTAGAGACAGATGGCTCTCTCTCTCTCTCTCTCTCTCTCTCTCTCCTCTCTCTCTCTGTTGTTTTCATTTGTGTCTGTCACTCTGTCTGCCCGTCTGCTTGTCGATATGTCAGTCTGTCTGCCTCTCTGTCTATTTGTCTGTCCGTCTGTCTCAAAATAAAATATCTTCACGCGACAAGCACACACGTGGCCATTGCAGTGGAGATAATTTCTACAGTAACCACTCCATCGATGTACACAGTTACATCCCTTCTGACATGTGAGGCATGAATAATGTGGTTGTCATTTAAGTTCAGATAACAAGCTCCAGGTTGGGTCTTATTCTGCGTTTGGTGAAAATAAGGAGAACTACACTATCCTACATCTAACCGATCAGTTACAAAATACTAAGGCAAATGCTGATGAAAAAAAAAAAAGTTTCCTTTTTAATTTCTATTTATGTATTTCAATGTTGGGGAAACAAACATTTTCCGTCTAAAGGCCCAGCTATGAAATAGTATGTTAATTTGATAATTGAAACTTGTTTACCCTTCCTGTTTTGATTTTAGTATCATTGCTATCATTATTATTTGTTGCGGTTCCATTTCTGTTTTATAAGGGCATTATTCTCATCTCATACAGTCACCCATCGCTCCCTTTCCAATTTCTTTTAATATAACTTTGTTAATTCGTTTTAATCAACGTACAAAAACAAAACATTTATACATAAGAGAGTATTATTTTTTTTTTTTTTACCAACACATACACAAAGAAAAAAGGGCTACAAAAGACGAACAAAGAAAGAAAGAAAGAAACAAACAAAAAAAAATATACACGTACACGTACATTTCCAATTTCTCCTTATCCGTGAACCCTGATCCTGCCCCCCCCCCCCCCCCCCACACACACACACACACCTCTGTGTGTGTGTGTGTGTGTGTGTGTGTGTGTGTGTGTGTGTCACTCAACGCATCCTATCCTACCTCAATCATAGCCATTCCCAGTCTCGTCCTGTCCAGGTTCCAGCCATCAGCGGTTCTAACAACATCTATATCTGTCAGGTCGTCACAGGACTCCCTGCCGGAGAAGACCCAGCGCTGTGACCACCAGTCACCTTGGTGTAGTGTTTGGTGAATGCCTGTTCTGATTCGACGCCTGGCATCAACTTGTGGTCATCCCACAGCTAACAACCTTAACTGTGTAGCCACGAAATGACAGGCACGAAATAACAGACACTGCCTATTAACAAGGCCCCC
>JADBJO010015756.1:5000-12500 GCA_016801955.1 Conus betulinus | reverse complement strand
GTGCAGTTCATACATACATATATAAGATATCTGGCTCTTCCATCGCATACAATATTGACTGGGTTTTATGCAATATACAACTTCCGATTATTTACAAATTGTTTTTGAACTGCAGCTACTAGATTTAACATATGATTAATTGCAGAATAATCTTTCTTGAATCCTGCTTGATGTTCTCCCGTTATATCATTCTGAGACATCTGTTCATGTAATTGGTTATTAAAGACGAAACTATAGAGTTTACTGCATATATTTCTTAAAGAATTACCTCTATAATTGTTTGCATCATTTCGATCACCCCTCTTAAACAAGGGCAATATTACAGGTTCTTTCCGTTCTTTGGAAAAAAAAAATCCTAGTATTAAACAGAACGTTAAACAATTTACATGAAAAGCTGAAGACAGACTCAGCAAAAATTCTTGAAAACTCCCCTATGATACCACTAGGTCTGGCACGTTTATCATGTTTCAATTTCTTAATAGCTAGTAATATATCTTCTCTGGAAATTGGTAGTCTGTCATATGTATTTTCTTCACTCTTTATGGCCTCATTGATCACTGTGGACTCTTGCTCACCCTTTTCTAACAAATTCTTAAAATGTAAGAACCAGTCTTGCACTAGAATGCTATCTACAGGTGTGATTTCTTTCTTGAGATCTTGTGTATAGCATTCCAGAATTCCATCACAGCGCAAAGTGTTGCAGTCACATGATTTGTCGCGAACCGCATGAAACGTAGTCGGTGCCCCTGTGAAATATCTTAACAAAGCAGCAATTCCCTGGGAGGGATCGCCAGGTTATTTCATGACGGCGGTAGTACGAGGGAAGGAATCCCAAGATTAGCTGCAATTCGCATTGAATCCAGAAGATTGCACACATATGATCAGGTTTTTGTGTGTAACCTTTTTAAAGAGGTGAAAGTATCTGGCAGTGCTCTCTCTCTCTCTCTGTTTGTCTCTGTCTGTCTGTCTCTGACTCTCTCTGTGTCTGTCTCTGCCTGTCTGTCTGTCTCTGTCTCTCTCTCCCTTTCTCTCTCTCCTCTCTCTCTCCTCCTCCTTCCCATTCTCTCTCTCTCTGATCTCATTCCCCTTTCTACTCCCATCCTTTCTCCTCTCTCTCTCTCTCTCTCTCTCTCTCTCTCTCTCTCTCTCTCTCTCTCTCTCTCTCGTCCTCATCCCTCTCTCTCACCAGTGTACAGAGAAGAAATATATGCGATTGTTGTCCAAACTAAAAGCACACGAAATGCAAAGGAAATCTGCATCCAATTTGATTGCCTGACTGACGAAAAAGAGTCATCTCCTTATGGCACGGATCAAGATTTGTGACAACCTTTAACAAAGAGTGGGAGCGCCAAACGTGGGGGATGCCCGCCACATTTTGTCATATTTGTCACATGTAACGGCGGGCTGATGTCTACAGACATCATTGCTGGCCACTGTTTAGCTTTATACAGAGCTGATCAGATTTTCCACAGGTGCCTGGTTACTCACCACATTGAATCACTGTAAAACAAGCAAAATAGACACCCCCCAGACATTAAGTACTCCGTCCTGTACCTAAGGAAACAACAACAAACAAACAAACGAACAAAAACCCACAGACATGAACACTCTGTCAAAATCATAAAAGAAATTTTGAACACAAAAATAAACAATACCCTTAAAACTGAAAGGTGGGAAGATAAAAAGACACACCTTACATTGTCTAGTTGTAACAAAGGATGTAAAGTGCATATAAAAATTGCATAATTGAGCGGACATGCTATCAATGGGTGAATTTTCTCACAACACAGACTTGAACATTCCAGGAAAAGGAACATAAAGATATTTCTTTCTTTCTTTCTGCGTACGCAGGCTGATACTCCTGCAGACACTGCCTAGACAGGCAGTGGAGTTTTGTGTGTATGACCGTTTTCTTTATCCCGCCATTAAGGCAGCCATATTCCATCTTCGGAGAAGTAATAAAGATATTGAATACAAAGTTAAACCAAACTAGTCTTCAACTGAGATGTTGGGAATATAAAACGCATGGCTATGCAAGCCAGTAATCAGAGGTACAGGTCCATACAGATAACAACAAAAAATTTCCAAAGTTCCAACAGCTGGACACCATTGCACTAGCCTGATTGGGTTGTTGAATCATTGCAAAACATGCAAAACAAAAATGATAATGAATTAACACCAGCATGCCTACAATTTCCGTAAGGAAAATGAAGCAAAATATTGTTTGTCTGTCAGCAAGGTAAGCTTATGCGAAAGTTACTGAACCAGCTTCGAGAGAAGTTGCAGAAGTTGGCAAGAATACGGAATGGCCCATGGGTGAATGTTGGAAACAGGGTTGGTTTGATCAATAATGCAGGGTAGCCAACACTAAGCTATGTATAATATTCAGAACGTTTTTGAAATCACTTGATAAAGATGACAGAGAGCATTGTTCTGTATGGCAAGAAGGGAGTACAGTATTTAAATGAAAAAAAAAGCGAAAGAACACAATGATTTTTTTTTTTTTGAATGACCTTATGTCCTCAGTTAAAAATCATCAGTTATTCTCGAATGCTATACACACGAGCTCAGGAAAGAAATCACATCCTGTGAATAGCACTGCAGTGCAAGACTGGTTCTTACATTTTAAGAATTGTTTAGAAAAGGGTGAGTCCACAGTGATCAATGAGGCGATGAAGAGTGAAGAAAATACATATGATAGACAAATCTCCAGAGAAGATATATCACTAGCTATTAAGAAATTGAAACATGGTAAACGTGCCAGACCTAATAGTATTATAGAGGAGTCTGTCTTAAGCTTTTCATGTAAACTGTTTAACGTTCTGCTTAATTCTAGGATTTATCCCGAAGACTGCAAAGAATCTGTAATATTGACCTTGTTTAAGAAGGGTGATGCAAATGATGCAAACAATTATAGAGGTAATTCTTTAAGAAATATATGCAGTAAACTCACCAATTACATGAACGGATATCTCAGAATGATATAACGGAAGAACATCAACCAGGATTCAAGAACGATTATTCTGGAATTTATCATATGTTTAGTCTAGTAGCCGCAGTTGAAAAACAGTTTGTAAATAAATCGGAAGTTGTATGTTGCATTTGTGGATTTTGAAAAAGCCTTCGATTCAGTTTCACAAAATCTGTTATGGGCTATTATTGTAAGGAATGGAATTAAGGGTAATCTGTATCGTTGTGTAAAGATCATGCATTGTGAGGTGAAAGCTAATATCAGATCTGGAGCAAAAATATCCGATTTCGTCATTTATACTAGAGGAGCTAAGCAAGGGGATGTTTGCAGTCCAGTTTTGTTTTCTTTGTTCATAAATGAATTAGCTTTGAAAATTATTCCAAATGGAAGCCATGGTATAATCTGTGACTTTTGGTGCTTTTTGTCTTGTTTTTTTTGGTGACGATATGATCTTATTGTCTACAACTGTCGTTGGTCTTTAAAGACAGCTGAATAGCATGTATTTTGCTGCAAAACCAGATTAGAATTAAAAGTAAATATGAATGAGACCCATACTCTCGTATTCGTAAAGGTGGGTATTTGGCATGAAGTGAGAGCTGGAGATATGGGGGCAATATATTGTTATAGTCAACAAATATAAGTACCTCCGATTTTATTTCACAACCTGATTAATCACTTTTGGATATCAAGATATTGCAAATAGAGCAAAGAGAGCAGTCACAGTAATACTTCATATCTTACATAAACTGAATTGTAACGCATTTCCAGTTTTCTCACGCTATTTGACTCTCAGGTGCAGCCAATGTTACAATATGGAGTGGAGATCTGGGGACTTGAGAAAAGTGTTGAAATAGAAAATGTGCATCTGCTTGCTATGAAAAAATAATCAAAAGTAGACACTCGAACACCGAATGATTTAGTTTTATGGTGATCTGGACGACATCTGATTTATGTTAATCGTTTTTGAAATGTACTAAATGTTGGCTGAACATAACGAGAATAGAAAAATCAAAATACCCATTTAAAGCTTGAAATATATTGTGAAATCTGGATTGTAATGGCAAGAACACATGGGCTACCAATGTTCGTTAATGTTTTAATTCAAACGGCTTTGCTTATGTTTGGGACAACCATTGAGTTTAAAATATCATAGGGTTCTTGAAATGTTTTTGAACAAAGTATAATTGACTGCAGATGTCAGGATTGGCATGATCATATTTATAGTAGTGACAGATCTGCGCAATACAGACTCTTTAAAACAACTAATATGATAGTGCGCAATACAGACTCTATTACAACAACTAAATATGATAGAGCCATACATCAAAATGAATACGAATTGATTGATATATTAACGACGCATTAAGCAAGTTTAGATTTGGTGTTTCTGATATTGCTTGTGATCGTTTCAGGCAACGTACTGTTAGTAAAAACGAACTGACATGCCGCGTATGGAATCAGGCCGAGGAAGATGAAATCCATTTCCGTTTGTACCGTCCTGCTTTTCATGACCTGAGAGAGTAAAATTCATAAAGCCAAAGTATTATTTTGACCCTTGTATGTTCAGAATGAATTTTTTCCTAGCGTCAAGAAATGAAGACATTATCTTTACACTTGCTAAGTACATTCATGAAGCACAGAAGACTACGTACTATGTATTCTTGATATTGTATAATGTATGTACTTGTTTTCTCTGTTCATGTTTTCATGATAATAATTGATATTATGTATATTATGGGTACCACTCCTTCATAATAGTCTATGGCCTTAAGCCTAATAAATCTTCGTATTCGTATTATTCGTATTCTCTCTCTCTCTCTCTCTCTCTCTCTCTCTCTCTCTCTCTCTCTCTCTCTCTCTCTCTCTCTCTCTCTCTCTCTCTCTCTCTCTCTGTATTGTCTGTCAGTCTGTCTCTCTCCTTATCTATGTCTCTATTTGTCTCTCTCTCTGTCTGTTTGTCTGTCTGCTTGTCTGTCTATCTATCTGCCTGTCTGTCTGCCTTCTGTCTGCTTGCCAATCTGGCTCAAAGTATCTTTCATCCGACAAAGATACAAGTAGCCATTGCAAGGGAAATCATTTCTACAGTAACCACTCAGTCGAAGTACACCCTTACGTCTCTTTAAAAAACGTGTTGCATAAATAATATGGTTGTCCGAGAGTTCAGATTGCACGTTCCAACTTGGGTCTTATTCTATGTTAAGAGAAAATAGGAGACATAAATGTCCTACATCTAAAAGATCAGTCACAAGATGCTAAGGCAAATGTTGATAAAAAAAGTTTTGTTTTTAACTTTTATTTATGGAGAAATAAATATTCTGCATCTGAAGGACCAGCTACAAAATTGTAAGGTAAATGATATTTTTTTTTATCCTTTTCTATTATTATTATTATTATTATTATTATTATTATCATCATCATCATTATTATTATTACCATTATTATTATTATTATCATTATTTGTTGCTGTTCCATTTCTGTTCCATAGGGGCATTACTCTCACCTCATATAGTCAGCCATCACTCGCTTTCCCATTAATCCTTACCTGTCACCCCCCCCCCCCCCCCTTCTCTCTCTCCGCTCCCGCTCCCAGTCTCTTTCATTCTCTCTCATTCTCTCTCTGTCTCTGTCTCTGCCCCCCCTCTCTCTCTCTCTCTCTCTCTCTCTCTCTCTCTCTGTGTTGCCAAGGCTAGAGAATGATATTTTTGAAACAGGTTTTTCATTCTAGGGAGCATGTCTGTGGAAACTCACTGCCGGTGAATGTGACAACAATGGCTACGCTCTCCTTTTTCTAGGATAATCTTTTCAGATACTTAATTTTATCAACTTCTGTAAGCTAAACTCGAATAGAGTATGTCTAGCTTTGTCCATGCATATAGTTGCGTTTCCATCCACGCGCAAGAGCTTGTGCGTGCGTGCGTGTGTGTGTGTGTGTGTGTGGTGGGCGGGGGGGGGGGGCTTGAATGTGAGACAGACATTTTATTGTGTGTCTTTACATACTCGCCTTTGTTTTGTTTTTTTTTTTCTTTTTTCCTTTTTTTTTTTCTTCTTTACTTGTCCGAGAGTCTCACAGAGGCATTTTAAGATAGAATCTCTACATGAATGGTTTCAATATATATTATTTTCTTGTTTTAAATGGTGCATGTTATTGCTGTACTTTAAATCATTTTTTTTTTTTTTTTTGTTTCTTTTTCACTGATGATGTCAACACCTGCGTCTTGGTTGTTGTTGTAATTGTTTGTTTGCTTCACTTGCTGTTTATTTCCATAATCATGTTTTGATGCATTCGTTATATCATTTAGTTCTAGCTACATCGAACAGAAATGGCAAGTTTGAAAAACCTGCCAACTAGACCGATACTTTTAGTTATAAAATAAAGAGTCAGTGTCATTGTCATTGTCTCATCCCACGTCCTACCTCAAGGATAGCCATTCCCAACCTCGTCCTGTCTAGGCTCCGGCCATCAGCTGTTCTAACAACATCTATTTCTGTCAGGTCGTCATAGGACTCCCCGCCAGAGAAGATCCGGCGCTGTGACCACCAGTCACCTTGGTGGATCTGGAACCTGCCGTTACCTTCTGATTATCCCACAGCTGATAACACTAGTTGCGTAGTCACGGCATCACAGACAAAAGCCCCCTACTGACGACAGTACTTGCTTAGTTGCGGAGCAAGCGTAATCGACCGCATCCCCCCACCCCCCCCCCCCCCCCCCACCCCCCCCCCCCCCCCCCTCCACCTCCACCTCTCTCTCACCCCTCTCTGCCCCTCCGAAGGGCGCCACAGCGTCCGTGCATTGACAGTCATCACAAACTGGCTGACACGGACGCTGAATTGCCCCTTTAACCCGCTGCTGCAAGACAGCAAACATAGTTAGCACACCTGAAGAATCGCGTTAGCCAGAAATATTTTGAAGGAAAACAAGATAAAACATGATGCAAAGCATGTAAACGTACTTCCAGTTTATCTCGAATACGCGCCAGATATTCCATAAAGAGGAAAACCCGTTTTGGGCCGTTAGTAGCCGTTGGTAACGGCTGTTCTGCTACACATCCGCCATCATCTGTGACCCATAATGAACATACCTACAGATTTTCATAACGATCGGCCACGTACTTTCTGGGATATTCCGTTAAGAAGAAAAACCGTTATGGGCCGTTATAGCCGTTAGTAACGGATGTAACGGTAAAATAAAACATTGGCCATCATCCGTGACCAACAATGACATACCTACAAATTTCATAAAGATCGGCTAAGTACTCTCTGAGATATACTATTAAGAAGAAAAAAACCGTTATGGGCCGTTATAGCCGTTAGTAACGGATGTAACGGTAAAATAAAACATTGGCCATAATCTGTGACCCATAATAAACAAACCTACAAATTTTCAGAAGGATCGGACTAGTACTTTCTGAGATATTCTATTAAGAAGAAAAAACCGTTTGGGCCGTTATAGCCATCAGCAACGGATCTAACGGTAAAATAAAACATCGGGCATCATCCGTGACCCATAATGAACACACCTACAAATT
>JADBJO010015755.1:40000-42749 GCA_016801955.1 Conus betulinus | reverse complement strand
AGATCGTGGTCTGTGGTGGGCAATCAAAAATTATGGCCACCTATTGTCATTCCGCACCTTTTGGCCCCCTCACCCTTCACTCCCATCCTAATTTTATGTTTCCTGTTTATGCAATGTTTTAAACTCAACGTTTTATTTAAAAGTTAAAAAAATGCATACTTTCGTGATTCGTGTTCAGGGATGAGGGTGGAGAATGCCAGCTTTTTACTGTCACACTCTGTCCCCCCTGACGAAGGCAAATAAAGCCGAAAATTTGGGACATTTAAATCTTGTTTGTCTGGATTTTCATTTACTTTGATATATATATATATATATATATATATATATAATATATATATATATATATACTAGATTCAAGCTTAGTATTTCTGACATTGGTGAGCATTATTTCCGTCATCGATCTCACAGCGATGCCGGGGTCTGATCTGCCCACTTTGCAGAAAGGCTGCAGAAAATGAAGTGTATTTTGTACTGTCCTGCCCTGTCTTGCACAGGTTGAGAGCTCAGTAGACACCCAATGTCATACATTCCCAAGTCAGTTTAGATTAGCACTTCTTTGAGCATGTACGCAGGATCAAACTGTTAGAAAATTTTCAATATATTTATTTAAAGCATTCAAGTAGCGCTAATTTCTTCTATCGTAAAATACTTTTCTGAATGAATGCTATTTATGTTTGCGAGAACGTGGGAGCTAGGACGATTGAAATTAACTTGCAGTCCCTCCATTAGGGGC
Source organism: Conus betulinus (assembly GCA_016801955.1). Classification (NCBI taxonomy): domain Eukaryota; kingdom Metazoa; phylum Mollusca; class Gastropoda; order Neogastropoda; family Conidae; genus Conus; species Conus betulinus. The sequence goes on along the minus strand of JADBJO010015755.1, from coordinate 42,016 downwards.
TATGGCCTGAAAAAAAAAAAAAAAAAAGAATAAATCATCTTGACTCTGTGTGTGTGTGTGTGTGTGTGTGTGTGTGAGTGTGAGGTGCAGTCTGTCTCTTCTGCTGGTCATTCCAATCCAGTTTTTGTCTGATCTCTAACCTTGACTTGCCGCCTCGTTCGCATACCCGAAACATCAAGAGCGAATCACTTTGGAGCCAGACAGTGGCACTGGAAGCGGGACAAAGCGAAGCGATGTCAGCCAGTGAAAACACGCCTTGCCGCTGGCGTTGATTTGGGTTACAAACACCCTACTTGTTGTCAGCCGGAATAGCCACGGTTAGAAGAGCGTAAGACTGAAAAGCAAAAGGTCCGTAGTTCCGTCCGGGGTTTCCACTTTTTTTCTCTCTCCTTTTTCATCTTTTTCTTTCTTCTTGTTATTTCTTCTCGTTCTTGTTCTTGTTGTTATTGTCGTTGTTGTTGTTGTTGTTGTTGTTGTTCTTCTTCTTCTTCTTCTTCTTCTTCTTCTTCTTCTTCTTCTTCTCTTTACTTTTTTCTTTTAGGAATTGTGGGCAGTCTAAGCGGAAGGGGGTGGAGGAGTGGGAGGGAAGGGTGGGGCGGGAAATGCGGACCGCAAGGTAGGGAAAGGAGGCGGGGGGCCGGGGATAGGAAGGAAGGGGGGGGGGGGGGGGGGAGAGAAAGGAGGGGGGGAGGGCCTGTGGTGACTTGTATTTCATGAGAAGAGATACTGAGTTTAGAAAAAAAATGAAAAAGAAAAAAAGGGATACTGATTACTATAGTTAATTTGTGAAACTTCAAATTGATTAATAAGTTGAAGCCCCTTATTTGAGGGAGCCTAATTCGGAGTTGGTAATTGAGACAAGAACGCGCGTGTACGTGTTTGTCTGCTGGTGATTGTAGGTGAACGGTTCCTTCTGAATGGAGTGAGCGAACGTCTGTCCTGTATTTCATTTTAGCATACTTAACCCCCTTCTTACACGTTTATTTATCTGTTTTTTCATCTGTTCAATTCTTGTACGTATTAAATTTAAAGGTTAGAGGTTGACGTTTCCGTAGTCTATCGGACGTAGGGGCAGTGAACTCGGGAGGTTGACCATGACAAGGGCACGGCATAACGGGAAGCTGACCAGGACAAGGGGCACGGCCTAACGGGAAGCTGACCCAGGACAAGGGCACGGCCTAACGGGAAGCTGACCAGGACAAGGGCAGGCATAACGGGAGGTTGGCCATGACAAGGGCACGGCATAACGGGAGGTTGGCCATGACAAGGGCACGGCCTAACGGGAAGCTGACCAGGACAAGGGCACGGCATAACGGGAGGTTGGCCATGACAAGGGGCACGGCATAAACGGGAAGCTGACCAGGACAAGGGCACGGCATAACGGGAGGTTGGCCATGACAAGGGCACGGCATAACAGAAGTCAGGCTGACCAGGACAAGGGCACGGCATAACAGCAGGTGGAGCCCACCCCTCTCCTTCCGTGGCCTTTAAACCTTTCCTGAACTAAAGCAGGTATCCAGTTATTGCTGGGTGGACCGAGAGACGGTTTTCAAACCCAACAATTCTGACCGCACGCGTACGTGCGGTTCAAAAACTCACAACCCTCAGCTCCACAGGGAAAACACTGTGACCATTGGTCTGCTGGCCTCCCCAACATTCCACAGCAACACAGCAGCATATAGACAGCAACACAACAGCATACAGACAGCAGCACAACAGCATACAGCCAGACACATCTGTAACATCACGCTGTGGCATGATCTCATGTGCATTTGATATTGAGATAGTTGTGTCTTGTCACATATTCTCTCAATGCTTCTTTCGTGACCAGATGGAATTGGGCATCTGGGGGTCATCAGACAGATCTGGGAGGTTACATGTACAATGCTGCATCTGAACGAAGGTATAGATAGTTTTTATTACACTTTGTTTTTAGAAGAACACACACACACACACACACACACACACACACACACACACACACTGTGTGTGTAGTGTAGGGGTAGAATATGTGGA
>JADBJO010015755.1:7500-37500 GCA_016801955.1 Conus betulinus | reverse complement strand
ACACACTACAACCACCTCATTCTGTGCATACATCCACACGTACCTGATATGTTTTTTTTTGTCATAGCATGGTGCCTGTGTATAGATATTAGATCTGTCAATAAATAACATTCTTAATATTAGATGGTCCCACACATTGCTCCCCCCCCCCCCCCCCCCCCCCCCCAACACACACACACACACACACACACACACACTACAACCACCTCATTCTGTGCATACATCCACACGTGCACACGGGGTCCCCGTGAATGTGTGATGTACCCTGATATGTTTTTTTTTTCATAGCATTGTGCCTGTGTATATTTATTAGATCTGTCAATAAATAACATTCTTAATATTAGATGGTCCCACACATTGCTCCCCCCCCCCCCCCCCCACACGCACCACACACACACACACACACACACACACACACACACACACACACACACACACACTACAACCACCTCATTCTGTGCATACATCCACACGTGCACACGGGGTCCCCGTGAATGTGTGATGTACCCTGATATGTTGTTTTTTTTTCATAGCATTGTGCCTGTGTATAGATATTAGATCTGTCAATAAATAACATTCTTAATATTAGATGGTCCCACACATTGCTTCCCCCCCCCCCCCCCCCCCCCCCCACACACACACACACACACACACACACACACACACACACACACATCATTCACACACACTTTTAACTTATTTGATTATCTGTGCCCCACAAAACCTCTGGTTTTCATATGGCAATAAATATGTTCTCTGTTCTTGTTCACAGACACACACAGACACACACACACACACACACACACACACACACACACACACACACATACAGTACTCGTTCTGTAGAGTGATTGAACACTGACGACTAGCCGGTTACAGGACCAGTATATGTCCAGGGAAAAGTGCAGTGAAGGTCAGTGCCATCACTGCATGGACTAGCAGCCCTCGGGTTGGCTGTCACTGCCACAGAGCAGCTGCAAGTTGCCATAAGTACTAACCGTCTAACGTTCACACTCCCGCACTGGCAACCCCGCTCTAGTCAAGGGCAAATACTGCTGCTGCCCTCTCAAAAGTGTGTCTTATCCGCATTACTCTCCCTTGCCCCGACGACCTCCAATGGGCGCGGTTTAAAAAAAGGGGCGGAGTTGATCCACACTGTGACAGGCTGTCCGTCAAGTTCAAGTACACGCGTGAAAGCTCCGCCCACAGGGAGAATGACGGCAATATTGATCCGGACTGGTTGGAAATCGCCAGCTTCTCTTGCATGGCAAACAGAGAGAGAGAGAGAGAGAGAGAGAGAGAGAGAGAGCGAAAGAAGCGAGAGAGAGAGAGAGGGTAGGTAGGGGTGGTGAGGTTGGCATGGGAGGGGGGAGGGGGGTCGAGCAGTGAGACAGAGGCAGAACAGGGAGGCGGGCGCGGGGGTGTGATGGTGATTAGCGAGATGGGCGCTGTCTGTCAGGCTGAACCTACCGTGCCGTCAGTTTAGCGCCGCTCCCACGACACGCTGTGCCGGCCTGCCTATCGTCACCTCATCGCTGCATCTTACTCACCTCATCGTCCAAATCGTCCTCACGATCCCCCTCACAATGCAGACATTCGCCTCATCACCCATACCATCGCCCACATCGTCACCCATATCATCGTGGGAGTCTTCGTCACGCTGGGTATTCATCACTAAGCACAATTTGCACTGAGAAGTGGCGATTTCCCGCGGTCTCCACTCTCTGTCATTGATAGTTCATATTAATAGTTCACATTGATAGTTCACATTGATGGCTCACACCGCGCTCCCACTGACGGTATTCTGAGACTCTGGACGCAAGGAAGGCATTTAGATAGATTCAACCACCCATGTAGTTGTTGATAATAACTAAACAAACTCATACGCAAATAGTAATTTCCTTTTAAGTTTAGAACAAAAAGGTATGTGTATTTCAAACTGCATGAAAACACGCACGCACGCACGTACACACACACACACACACACACACACACACACACACACACACACACACACACACACACACACACACACACACACACACACACACACACACTCCATAATGTAATCACTGAATTCTACTTCAAATTCTCTGCAACAAGCAAACAAACGTTATCACCCAAGTATGTTTCAAATTGCGTAAAATAACTAAACAAACTAACGCAATCACCCAACCTCATTTCAAATTGCCCGTAATAACTAAACAAACTAATGTAATCACCCAACCTCATTTGAAATTACCTGTAATAACTAAACAACTAATGCAGCCACCCAACCTCATTTGAAACTGCCTGTAATAACTAAACAACCAATGCAACCACTCAAGTGTATTTCACAATGCCATGCGAACTCATGTCATCACAACAATATCAAGCGACCTGTAATAAACTAATGTTATCACCCCAGTTTATTTGAAATTGCCTGTGATAGCTATGCAAACTAATGTAATCGCCCAAGTGTATTTCAGATTGCCTATGGTAACCATACAAACTACTGTGATCACTCAAGCATAGTTCAAATTGTCAGTAACAACCAAACTTAAACACAGACAACCAAAGTCACCCGGCGTATTTCGCATCTGCCTATATAATCACCAAACTCAAACACAGATAGAATCAGCCTGGAATGTTTGCAGTTTGTCAATAATGACCAGTTAAACAGTCTGAAATACAGACAAAAAAACAGCATGTATATTGATTTCTGTCAACAGCATACTGTAACATCCCGAAAAACTGAAACATTCTTCCCCAGAGTGTTTCAAAATTTGCTATACACCAACACACTGAGACACAAACATTGGCACCCCGATGTGTTGAAATTGTCTTTTTAACCAGACAAATTGAAACACGTATATAGACACCCTGATGTGTTTCAAGTTGGCTGGAATAACCAAACTAAAACACACACGTAACCCTCCTCCCCCCCTCCCTCCTGTGCACTTTCAGATTGCCTACAATAAGCAAGGTGAAACACAAACCCCTCAGTGTTCTTTCAAACTGCCTACAATAACAAGAAAAACTCAAACACAATCTCCTCAATGTATTTTAAGATTGCCGACATTTACCAAACTGAAACACAAACTCCTCAGTGCATTTTTCAAATTGCCTACAATAACCAGAAAAACTCAAACATGATCTCCTCAATACATTTAAAGATTGCCGACATTTACCAAACTGAAATACAAACATAAACTCCTCAGTGTATTTTCAATTTGCCTACAATAACCAGAAAAACTCAAACATGATCTCCTCAATACATTTAAAGATTGCCGACATTTACCAAAACTGAAATACAAACATAAACTCCTCAGTGTATTTTCAATTTTGCCTATAATAACCAGAAAAACTCAAACACGATCTCCTCAATATATTTAAAAGATTGTCGACGTTTACCAAACTGAAATACAAACATAAACTCCTCAGTGTATTTTCATGTTGCCTACAATGACCAAACAAACTAAAACACAAACTCCACGGTGTATTTTCAATTTGATCAAACCAACATCATAACATTGCTAAGGCACAAATAGCCCAGAACATAGGAAAGGCTTGAGAGAGTAGTAGTAGTAGTAGTAGTAGTAGTAGTAGTAGTAGTAGTAATCGCAGCAGTAGTAGTAATAGTAGTAGTAGAAGTGGTAGTATAGGGGAAAATGCGAACAAAATTTAGTGAGAACAATATTGGAATAATGAAAAGAGGATCTTAAAGAGAGAGAGAGAGAGAGAGAGAGAGAGAGAGAGAGAGAGAGAGAGAGAGAGAGAGAGAGAGAGAGAGGCGGAGAGAGGGGTTGCGGATGGGGGGGAGTGCAACTATTTGACCCTTCGGTGACAGCCCTTTGTTACGCCTGTGATCCACTGTCTTCTGGGTGAGACAGTCCATCAGACGGGGCCTGGCTGTGTCTCAGAGATACACCAACTGTAACTCTATGGCATGGGGGAACATGTTCATCCTGTGTCATCTGAGACCTACCGACTCTGTGGCTTGCTGACGTCATAGGGAGAACAACATCTCAATCCGTCCTGTGTGAATCAGAGATCTCCCAGCTCTGCTGATTCTATGGTATTCTGGCACCACGGGGAACGTGATGTCCCTACAGACAGCGAAGTCCTGAACAGGCGAACGCGAAGAGGGTGCTGTGTAGAAGCCTTGTCCGTCACGTCAGTGCTGACAACGGCTGAGGATTGTATACAATTCCTGGCATCTTCAACGCCATGCCAGTCCCAGCAGAATGACAAACCGTCACATGGAACCAGCCACCCTGGCGCAGTGGTTAGAGTCGCGGTATGCAGACCGGGAGGTCGTGGGTTCGATTCCCATCCGAACCATTCCTGTTTTGTGGGATTTTTCGACAAATGATCGGCTTGCAGCCAACGTGGGGTCTCGTCTGGAATACTAGGACCACACAGTCCAGTTTGGCCCATGTTGTGGATGCGTCTCCCAGAGTGTTGATCAAATTTCCCGACCAGCATTGCAGGCATTTGCCCCAGGATATGTGATGAAAACAAGCGCAGAGTTCAGCCGTCACACAGTCTGGGGCCGGAATGGACCTCTAAAGCATCATCTTCATCGTCTGTACCGCCATCGATCAGCATAAAAAGTCTCAAATTATTATCATTATTACTATCCACCACTTCTCCTCCTCCTCCTCCTCATTATTATTATTATCATCATCATCATCAGTAGTAGTAGTAGTAGTAGTAGTATTGTTGTTATTGTTGTTGTTGTTATTATTATTATTGTTAATAATAATAATAAAACATTTTATAAGCCTAATCAATTAAATGCCCTAAGCGTTTACAATGAACAAGAACACAAATGAAATTACAAGTCAAATAAATCAGAAGAACAAGCAACACACACTACACACCTCGCTGTCACACGCTTCTCCTCCACGTCCACACGTACCCCCACCCAGCCTGGCCCTCATCCACCCCCACCCAGCCCGGCCCTCATCCACACGTACCCCCACCCAGCCTGGCCCTCATCCACCCCCACCCCCCCCCCCCCCGGCCCTCATCCACACGTACCCCCACCCAGCCTGGCCCTCATCCACCCCCACCCAGCTTCGCCCTCATCCACACCTACCCCCACCCAGCCTGGCCCTCATCCACACCTACCCCCACCCAGCCACACGTACCCCCACCCAGCCCAGCCACACGTACCCCCACCCACCCAGCCACACGTACCCCCCACCAGCCTCGGCCTCATCCACACGTATCCCCCACCCAGCCTGGCCCTCATCCACACCTACCCCCCCCACCCAGCCTCGGCCTCATCCACACCTACCCCACCCAGCCCGGCCCTCACCCACCCACTACCCCCCCCAGCCCGGCCCTCATCCACACGTACCCCCACCCAGCCTGGCCCTGTCGTATTCGCTCTACACCAGTTCTCAAACCAAAATAATGACTGTTAGATGAATGAACACGGGCATCCAAACACACGTAATAATCCTGAAAACAGAACCGGTGTAACGAAAGTTTTAAACTCCCTGAATGGTTTAACTCCCAGGGAGTTAAACTGTTCATATGTAAATTTTAACTCCCCGGGAGTTAAACTAGAATGACTCCCACCCTGTGCCAAAATAACTCCGTTCAGTAAACTTGAAAATTGTTCTAAAATCTTTTTTGTACAAGTCTCAACAAATTCTTGAAAACATTAAGGGGGGGGGGGGGGGGGCATTTTGTACATGTATTAGGCTTAACTCCCACCCTGTAAACAGAATGAGCCCCCTGGGAGTTAGTACAGATTACCTCCCGGGAGTTAATCCAGGCGTGTAAAAGTTCAACTCCCTGCCCCACTAAGGGGAGTCAGTTTTTCACCGTTTAGAATAACTCCCTGGGAGTTACTGTGTACACGTGTTTTCTGACTCCCAGGGAGTTACTTTGTAACAAGGGAGGAGTTAATCTGATCGTCATCACTTAGATGACTCCCCCACCCACCTATTCCGATGCGTCTTTCGGTAAGAGAATGGAGAAGGGGATTAATGTTCATGATCATCAACATCATAGGGAAAGGAAATGTCCGTGTACATATTCATGTGCTCATGTATGCATGTCCTTGATATTTTACTATGCCTTTTTGTATATACTCTGTATGTAAAGTCTGAATATACATGAATAATGGTTTGATGCTTTTGGTAGAAATACTGTACCTTCAGTCTTGGGCGTTTCCTCTCCTCTCTCTCTCTCTCTCTCTCTCTCTCATGGAATCTTTGCGACTATCAAACAGTCACCCCAAAGTGTAGGCCATTACACATAAATGGTATAGAAATGGAAAATTTTCAATTTTTCATTGTGTCATGCCGCCAAATTAGGGAGTGAGGGCCGGGGGGGGGGGGGGGGGGGGGGGGGGGGGGGGGATTGAGGGGGATTGAGAGGGTAAGGAAGGTTGGGAGAGAATGACGAGTAGTCGCGACGTGACGTAAAATTGTATTTGACTCATACATCTGTGAGACAAGGAAAGAGAAAAAATGGTTGGCATAGATTAGAAATTTGTGTGTGAGACACATGGGATAGAGAAGGGAGGTGGGGGTGGGGTGGGTGGGTGGTGGGGGGGGGGGGGGGGGGGCTGTTTTTTGTAATTTGTACAAGAGAGTGGCTGCTTGGGACTGATCTGATGACGTTGTCAAGTGACTCGTCACAGGTGTGGGGGTGTGCGTGTGCCGAGCTAAAAATGAAAGTCGGCCAGCCAATCAGAAAAACAAACATGTTTTCAATAAAATTCAGGACACGTGACTAATTCACAGAAACCAATGATATCGAAGGAAACAATTCTATTGACAAGTCTTGATCTGGCAAGTTAGTGTGAGAACACACACACACACACACACACACATTTCGAAAATATGTATATAAGATGCAGTGGGTGGTAGCGAGGTGCGGCGCGAGTGGGTGGTGGGTGGGAGTCATTCTGGTGGTATGTCAGAATAACTCCCTTGGAGTCAAACTGAAACACAGAGGGAGTTAGTTTTTTATATTCTAGTTTAACTTCCAGGGAGTTAAAATTTACAAATGAACAGTTTAACTCCCTGGGAGTTAAACCATTCGGGGAGTTAAAACTTTTCGTTACACCCGGCATATGGCTGTATATATTAATCAGATGGGAAAGAACAGTTTGATTTGATGGAGGACAGAGAGGAAGAGTCTGGGAGTTGATGTATAGCAATCAGATGGGAAAGAACAGTTTGATTTGATGGAGGACAGAGAGGAAGAGGCTGGGAGTGATGTATATCAATCAGATGGGAAAGAACAGTTTGATTTGATGGAGCGCAGAGAGGAAGAGGCTGGGAGTTGATGTATATCAATCAGATGGGGGAAGAACAGTTTGATTTGATGGAGCGCAGAGAGGAAGAGGCTGGGAGTTGATGTATAGCAATCAGATGGGGGAAGAACAGTTTGATTTGATGGAGCGCAGAGAGGAAGAGTCTGGGAGTTGATGTATAGCAATCAGATGGGAAAGAACAGTTTGATTTGATGGAGCGCAGAGAGAGAAGAGTCTGGGAGTTGATGTATATCAATCAGATGGGAAAGAACAGTTTGATTTGATGGAGCGCAGAGAGGAAGAGTCTGGGAGTTGATGTATAGCAATCAGATGGGAAAGAACAGTTTGATTTGATGGAGCGCAGAGAGGAAGAGTCTGGGAGTTGATGTATAGCAATCAGATGGGAAAGAACAGTTTGATTTGATGGAGCGCAGAGAGGAAGAGCCTGGGAGTTGATGTATATCAATCAGATGGGAAAGAACAGTTTGATTTGATGGAGCGCAGAGAGGAAGAGTCTGGGAGTTGATGTATAGCAATCAGATGGGAAAGAACAGTTTGATTTGATGGAGCGCAGAGAGGAAGAGTCTGGGAGTTGATGTATATAGCAATCAGATGGGGGAAGAACAGTTTGATTTGATGGAGCGCAGAGAGGAAGAGCCTGGGAGTTGATGTATATCAATCAGATGGGAAAGAACAGTTTGATTTGATGGAGCGCAGAGAGGAAGAGTCTGGGAGTTGATGTATAGCAATCAGATGGGAAAGAAACAGTTTCATTTGATGGAGGACAGAGAGGAAGAGCCTGGGAGTTGATGTATATCAATCAGATGGGGGAAAGAACAGTTTGATTTGATGGAGGACAGAGAGGAAGAGCCTGGGAGTTGATGTATAGCAATCAGATGGGAAAGAGCAGTTTGATTTGATGGAGGACAGAGAGGAAGAGTCTGGGAGTTGATGTATATCAATCAGATGGGAAAGAACAGTTTGATTTGATGGAGGACAGAGAGGAAGAGTCTGGGAGTTGATGTATATCAATCAGATGGGAAAGAACAGTTTGATTTGATGGAGCGCAGAGAGGAAGAGGCTGGGAGTTGATGTATATCAATCAGATGGGAAAGAAACAGTTTGATTTGATGGAGGACAGAGAGGAAGAGGCTGGGAGTTGATGTATATCAATCAGATGGGAAAAAACAGTTTGATTTGATGGAGGACAGAGAGGAAGAGCCTGGGAGTTGATGTATATCAATCAGATGGGAAAGAACAGTTTGATTTGATGGAGGACAGAGAGGAAGAGTCTGGGAGTTGATGTGGGAGATGTCTGGGAGTTGATGTGGGAGATGTCTGGGAGTTGATGTGGGAGATGTCTGGGAGTTGATGTGGGAGATGTCTGGGAGTTGATGTGGGAGATGTCTGGGAGTTGATGTGGGAGATGTCTGGGAGTTGATGTGGGAGATGTCTGGGAGTTGATGTGGGAGATGTCTGGGAGTTGATGTGGGAGATGTCTGGGAGTTGATGTGGGAGATGTCTGGGAGTTGATGTGGGAGATGTCTGGGAGTTGATGTGGGAGATGTCTGGGAGTTGATGTGGGAGATGGTTCCCAATCAGAGGGACCGGACCGGCAAAGGAACGTGGAGCACCTGTCTTCATACCAACCAAACAAAGGAACGTGGAGCACCTGTCTTCATACCAACAGAACAAAGGAACGTGGGGCAACTGTCTTCATACCAACCAAACAAAGGAACGTGGAGCACCTGTCTTCATACCAACAGAACAAAGGAACGTGGAGCACCTGTCTTCATACCAACAGAACAAAGGAACGTGGAGCACCTGTCTTCATCATACCAACAGAACAAAGGAACGTGGAGCACCTGTCTTCATACCAACAGAACAAAGGAACGTGGGGCAACTGTCTTCATACCAACAGAACAAAGGAACGTGGAGCACCTGTCTTCATACCAACCAAACAAAGGAACGTGGAGCACCTGTCTTCATACCAACCAAACAAGGAACGTGGAGCACCTGTCTTCATACCAACATAACAAAGGAACGTGGAGCACCTGTCTTCATACCAACCAAACAAAGGAACGTGGAGCACCTGTCTTCATACCAACAGAACAAAGGAACGTGGAGCACCTGTCTTCATACAACCAAACAAAACAACGTGGAGCACCTGTCTTCATACCACCACCAAACAAAGGAACGTGGAGCACCTGTCTTCATACCACCAAAAACAAGGAACGTGGAGCATCTGTCTTCATACCAACCAAACAAGGAACGTGGAGCACCTGTCTTCATACCAACCAAAAAAGGAACGTGGAGCAACTGTCTTCATACCAACAAAACAAAGGAACGTGGAGCACCTGTCTTCATACCAACCAAACAAAGGAACGTGGAGCACCTGTCTTCATACCAACCAAACAAAGGAACGTGGAGCACCTGTCTTCATACCAACCAAACAAAGGAACGTGGAGCAACTGTCTTCATACCAACAGAACAAAGGAACGTGGAGCACCTGTCTTCATACCAACAGAACAAAGGAACGTGGAGCAACTGTCTTCATACCAACAGAACAAAGGAACGTGGAGCAACTGTCTTCATCATACCAACAAAACAAAGGAACGTGGGGCAACTGTCTTCATACCAACAGAACAAAGGAACGTGGAGCACCTGTCTTCATACCAACCAAACAAAGGAACGTGGGGCAACTGTCTTCATACCAACAGAACAAAGGAACGTGGAGTAACTGTCTTCATACCAACAGAACAAAGGAACGTGGAGCAACTGTCTTCATACCAACAAAGCAAAGGAACGTGGGCAACTGTCTTCATACCAACCAAACAAAGGAACGTGGAACAACTGTCTTCATACGAACAGAGGGAATGTGGGAGAGGCGAGTGTCAGAAGAACGGAGTTCACCAGATGCGGTGCAGAGGTGCAGTAGATCAAATCTGAAATAAATGTCAGAGAAACGTGGACAAACGAGTCACAAGACAAGACACAACGCGTTTCGACCTCTTAGGTCTTCTTCAGGTGAAACAAAAACGAATAAAATAATTTGAATAAGATCGTTATTTTATTCGTCATTTTATTCGTTATTTTATTTATTTATTTTATTCGTTTTTGTTTCACCTGAAGAAGACCTAAGAGGTCGAAACGCGTTGTGTTTTGTCTTGTGACTTGTTTGTCCACGTTTCTCTGGGCGGTTCACTGACATGTATTTAAGATTTGTTTAGATTTCCGCCTGCAGTCGTCTCACTTTGCAACTGGATCTGCAATAGATCAGTCAGAATTTGAGGATAGAAGGGTTCGAAAATTGATAGCAGGGCGATAACAAGTTTGTATTATATGTTTAGCTAGACTGGCAGCAAGCGAAGAGAACGCAAGGATGGGGAAACATGCTGAGGCGTTGATGAGGGGAATGAGGCGGCCAGCATGATTTGGGACTTTCTGATATTTCATGATGAGGCAACATGGAAGAGCATTACTGTCATTCAGACAACACAATAGAAACATCCAGACAACACAATAGAAACATCCAGACAACACAATAGATACATCCAGACAACACAATAGAAACATCCAGACAACACAATAGAAACATCTAGACAACACACTAGAAACAGGCAGACAAGACTTAAGGTGGCGCCTTTGGAAAAGGTGACGGGTGGTAGTAAAACGACGGAGCTGAAGACACCCAATCTAAACATCAGCAATATATTGAAAAGAAAAAGTCTGATCCTGTGTCACACCAAGGTTACAAGCAGAAGAAGGAGAGATCAATGAGTTAGTGGGGTCAGTAGATGACGGAACAGAGGGAGGATTCCAATACTTTGGTGGACAGAGCCACATCGTTTCACTTCTACCTGGAAATTCTGTAGCCCTTCATGTCCAGCTCTCGTGGTGACCTGAGCTTTGATTTCCTCTCCACGTTCGTGTCCTTGATGAGCAAGGTCATGGGGACTGTCGCTGGACGGACGTGGTGGCGCCCTCCGGGAAGACACTCACTCACGTTGGCCCCGCGACTTAGCAATTCTTATGGTCAGTAGGGGGTAATGGAGGTGTCCTGCATTAATGGATCACAACAGGCACCACTGAACTCTTAGCAATTCTTCTGGTCAGTAGGGGGCTAATGGAGGTATCCTGCATTGTTGGATCACAACAGGCACCACTGAACTCTTAGCAATTCTTATGGTCAGTAGGGGGTTAATGGAGGTGTGTCCTGCATTGTTGGATCACAACAGGCACCACTGAACTCCACCACAGTGACTGGGCAGCGGCGCGTGTCTCCTTTGGTGACGACTGGACACTGACTCTACCCCTGGGGGGCCGGGGCTGCGGAGGGACAAGGCGGGGAGCCGGAGGGAATGGCCTGGGGATGATTGTAGGGGAGTGGCACCAATGCTGAAACAGAGAGAAAATAAAACTCATAGAACGAAACACAGTCCGAATGGAACAATCCAATACTAATAACAATGATAATCAACCATCATAATAATAGTAATAATGATGATGATAATGGTTGAGTGTGTGTGTGTGTGTGTGTGTGTGTGTGTGTGTGTGTGTGTGTGTGAAAACAAAGAGATCTCTCTCTCTCTCTCTCTCTCTCTCTCTCTCTCTCTCTCTCTCTCTCTCTCTCTCTCTCTCTCTCTTTCTTTCTTTCGGGCACGTATGGCTTAACCAAGGTGTCGGAGATATGAACAGTTATGTTCTTACCTTTAAAGGAAGACTAACTGACTGTAGGTGTCAAGACTGGAATTTTCATGTTCAAAATAGAGACAGGTTTAGTTTCTATAGAACATTCATTGATATGCGTTCTGTGCCAACGTATATGTCAGTGACCGTGGGCAGGCACTTGAAGTTTGTGATGACAAAATTTAGAGTTGGTGTTTCCGATATTCTTGTTCATCACTGCCGTTATAGACAAGTAAATGCCTCTGATCTGCTGTGTCCATTATGTCGACAGATAAGAGAAAAGATTATTCCCCCCCAAAATTTCATACAAGACCTTGCTTATTCAAGTTTATTTTGTTAATGTCATCTGCAAATGAAAACACTGTAAAACAGTTTGCAGTGTTTTTATTCAAACCTTTCAAACGGTGAAGCACCTGTGCATTGTAATCATTATTATTAGTTTCGTAATACGCCTTTGTTATGTTTCATATATATATCCCCATCTGAGGGGCCAAGGCCTGTAAGATAAAACACCTGAATCTGAATCTCTCTCTTTGAACATATCTGAGCAGCGCTCGCAGTTTTTTGCGGACTGAGAGAATTGCCAGCTGTACTCAGTGTGTTGCCGTGTTCACGTGCTTCACTGTCCTCCGTGTCGACCGCAGCAGACACGATGCACGTGCCGAACAGACCATTGAAGAAAGCGCGGTTATGGGATTCCGAGGAAGCGCGGTTTATTGGCCGGTAATGCACGATATTGGAATGGTGACGTACGCGTTTTTCTGATGCAGTCCGAGGGCGCGTGAATGACCGGTGCGCGTTTAGCTTTGGCCCAGGTGACAAAGGGAACTGCCGCGCGCATCACAGGCATAGATGGTTGAGTTTTATGTCCCCACAGCATGGCTATTAGGGGCAGGTTTTGTACTGCAGCAAGGTGCACAGAGAGTTACCTCCCCACAGCATGGCTGTTAGGGGGCGGGTTTTGTCCTGCAGCAAGGTGCACAGAGAGTTACCTCCCCACAGCATGGTTATTAGAGGCAGGTTTTGTCCTGCACCAAGTGCACAGAGAGTTACCTCCCCACAGCATGGCTATTAGGGGGCAGGTTTTGTCCTGCAGCAAGGTGCACAGACAGTTACCTCCCCACAGCATGGTTATTAGAGGCAGGTTTTGTCCTGCAGCAAGGTGCACGGAGAGTTATCTCCCCACAGAATGGCTATTAGGGGCAGGTTTTGTCCTGCAGCAAGGTGCACAGAGAGTTACGTCCACACAGCATGGTTTAGGGGTAGGTTTTGTACTGCAGCAAGTTGCACAGGAGTCAGGTTTCTGGCAGACTTGGCAGCTTGCAGGCTTAGTTAGGTCTGTGTCTTGGGTAGGAAGGAGGCACCCAGTGAAGTCGGTTCCTTCAAGCAGGAGCCCGGGTTCAGTTGTTCATTTGTAGGTAGTCGGTGGTTCTTCTGTTGTCAGTCGTTCCAGACGGGTGTCTGAAAGACGATGGTGTCTTGCCTTATTGTCCTCCCTCCATGGCCGTCTTCAGCACTGCCGGGCGGCCGTCTTCAGCACCACTGGGCGGCCGTCTTCATGCTGAGTGGCGACGTTCTGTGCCGTGCGCAGCCGACTTACGAAACAGGCAGGACAGCAGTCACTAAGCCGCTGTGAAGATGCACGTCCTACTCTGCGCCCGTGAGGGACTTTCCTACCACTTCCTTCCCTAAGGGGTGGGCCTGCTGGTCGTGCAGGTCACTGGTGAAGTCGCAGAATGGCAGCACCTCGTCGCCGACCTGCCCCAACAGCCTCAAGAGCCGTCCCCCGGCAACACAGGCAGGACCCGTCGTCACTGTTGATGTGAGGAAGGTGGTCTGTGCCGCCCTACGCTTTTCTGCCACCTCGGCGCCTTCCGCTGGTAATGCAGCACCTCCCAGAGGGCGCCCTGACCTCCTGTCCTGAGTGACTCAGACAGCATACAGACAGCACACAGACCTCCTGCCCTGAGTGACACAGACAGCACACAGACCTCCTGACCTGAGTGACACAGACAGCACACAGACCTCCTGCCCTGAGTGACACAGCCAGCACAAAGACCTCCTGACCTGAGTGACACAGACCGCACACAGACAGCACACAGACCTTCTGCCCTGAGTGACACAGACAGCACACAGACAGCACACAGACCTTCTGCCCTGAGTGACACAGACAGCACACAGACAGCACACAGACCTTCTGCCCTGAGTGACACAGACAGCACACAGACCTTCTGCCCTGAGTGACACAGACAGCACACAGACTTCCTGCCCTGAGTGACACAGACAGCACACAGACAGCACACAGACCTTCTGCCTTGAGTGACACAGACAGCACACAGACAGCACACAGACCTCCTGGCCTGAGTGACACAGACAGCACACAGACAGCACACAGACCTTCTGCCCTGAGTGACACAGACAGCACACAGACCTTCTGCCCTGAGTGACACAGACAACACTTAGACCTTCTGCCCTGTGCGACACAGACAGCACACAGACGACGTTAGAGCAGCGGGCAGCTGGTGGTGTCAGTGACCCGCATGTCTCTCCAACCCCCACCCCCCACATGCGCCCCCCCCCCCCCCCCCCCCCCCTCAATCATCCCACCCCTACGACCCGGGACTGAACGACTTTGTTTGGGAGCTGAACGTAGCTTTCCCTTGTGACGTCTCCACCCAAGGCAGCAAGGGTGCCGTGACGTCACCACCGCTCTCGGTGTTCGTGACGTCGGCTCAGTCGTGAAGCACGTGCGTGAGTTTCACGCCTGGCTGACAGTTAAATCCGGGCTCCAATGACTGGAGGCGCCGCCCGCCGGTGACCTCCGACCTTCATCAGCATGCAGCAGCAGGCCACAGTGCGCGCGCGCGCCGGGCAATCGTTCGGTAATTAGGTTTTGGGGGGGGGGGGGGGGGGGGGGGGGGGGGGGGGGGGGGGGGCGGGGGAAGGAGGACTTTGCTTCTCAAGGCGGATCAGTGAGTTATCTCCCGTAACCTAGGTCTGGTCGCCATGACGCTTCCCCCCCTCCCTCCTCCTTCCCGCCCCTTCCACTCTCCTTTTTTTTTCTTTAATTACATTTTTTTTTTCTGTTGTAAAAGACGGAGGGCGAACAATGATGGATTGACCCTCATCATCTCTCTTTCCCTTCTTCCTCCTGTCCACCCTAGCCAGCCCCCCCCCCCCCCCCCCCCCCCCTTTCCCCGCTCCCCCTCCCCTCCTTCCCTCCTCTTTCTCTCTGTCTGTCTTTCTCTGTCATCTTCATCATCATTACCACCACCACCACCACCATCACCATCATCATCATCATCATCAGAGCTTTAGACATCAGAAGATGAGGACGGTGTGGCGGACGGTTGGACAGTCAGGGGGTTCTCAGCCCTCTGCCGTCAGTCATGCGTCACATGCTAGAGGTGTTCTGGTCCGTCCGGTCCTTCACGCAGACATCCAGTGACGCCCAGCAGGACTGAGAGAGGAGTGTGTGTGTGTGTGTGTGTGTGTGTGTGTGTGTGTGTGTGTGTGTGTGTGTGTGTGTGTGTGTGTGTGTGTGTGTGTGTGTGAGTGAAGTGCAGGTGTATATCGCGCTGTCAAGGGCTGTATTGTGACAAAGTGGGGCCAGTGACGTGTGCTGTCTTCCAGGGGTTACTCTGGTCACCGTCACCTGCCGTGCTCATCCTCTGTTTCAGCTGTGGTTCCAGAACTGTCGTGATGTATATCAGGTGGGACTCCAGAGTCGTCTGTCTTCATCATGTTGTGCTCCAGGTGTAGTTCCAGAACCGTCGTGCTGTATATCAGGTGTTTCCCGGCATCACCTGTCATCATCATGCTCTGTTCCGGGTGTGGTTCCAGTCTCACCTGTCTTTATCCTCCTCTGCTCCAGGTGTGGTTCCAGAACCGGCGGGCCAAATGGCGGAAGACGGAGAAGACGTGGGGCAAGAGCAGCATCATGGCGGAGTACGGGCTGTATGGCGCAATGGTACGACACGCCCTGCCCCTGCCCGAGTCCATCGTCAAGACAGCCGAGCACGGCATAGAGAACTCCGCGGCGCCATGGCTACTGGGTGAGACACGCGCCCAGGGAGGGAGGGGAGGGAGGAAGGGGGGGGGGGGGGACGGAGGGGAATGGATTCGGAGGAAAGGGAAAGGGGGAGAGAGGGGGGCGGGAGAGGTTGTGAGAAAGAGGCGTGGCTTTGGAGGAACAAACACTGAAAGATGATGATACTGCAACTGCTGCTGCTGCAACTACTGCTACTACTACTACTACTACTGCTGCTGCTGCTAATACTACTAGCACTATTACTGTTTTTGCTGCTCCTACTACTGCTGTGTTTGCTGCTGCCGCTACTACTATTACTGCTACTGCTGCAGCTACTACTACTATTACTATTACTACTACTACTGCTGGTGCTGCTACCACTACCATTACTACTACTGCTGCTAGTGCTACTACTACTATTACTACTGCTGCTGCTGCTGCCGCCACTACTACTATTACTACTACTGCTGCAGTAACTACCTCAACTACCACTGTTAAAATGCTGATGATAAGAAGTATGATGATGATGATACTACTACTACTACTACTACTACTACTACTACTACTACTACTTCTTGTACTAGTACTACTGCTGCTGCTACTGCTGCTGTGCTGCTGCTGCTAATGATAAGTAAAGATTTGTTTTTCTTATTTTTTCGTACGCCAGGGTTTTTGTTTGTTTCTTTGTTTGTCTGGGGGTCTTTAAATCTAGCAAGTAGCATGTGATTTTGTTTTGCTGGAGGCTGTAGCCAGCACTCTGCGCGCTGACACAGGGCTAGGGTGTGCTGGTGTTGCAGGCATGCACAAGAAGTCGCTGGAGGCCTCCAAGAAGATGAACGAGGAGGAGGAGGACAGCGGCAGCGAGGGCAAGCTGTGCCGGGGCCGCGAGGAGTTCAAGTCGGAGAGCATCGCCTCCCTGAGGGCCAAGGCCCAGGAGCACAGCGCGCGCGTCCCTGCAGGCCCTCAACAAGGACCCCGCCTCCCACAGCCTGACCTCTGACCCCTGCCACAGCCTGACCTCTGACCCCGGCACGGACACGGCCTGTGAGAGCGGCTGTGTGGGGGCGGCAGGGGGAGGGTCGGAGGGACAGCCGCTGTGAGGGCACCTTCCTGCCCTTGCTGCAGGCGGCAGGTCTCAACAGTGGGCAGGAAGCCGCCTCTCAGGACGCCGGCTTGGAGGGGTCAAGGCCGGACTTGGAGGAGGGCTGTCATTGAGAAGGTCAGACTGCTATTCAGGAGGTCGGACTGGCCTGTGAGGACGTCAGCCTTCCTTCGCATAGGTCAGATTGACCAGTTTGGGGGTCAGACAGACTATAGAGGAGATAGACTACCCTTGAGGTCAGACTGGCCTTTTGATAAGTCAGACTTCTATTAAAAGAGGTGAGATTCCCATTGAGGAGGTCAAACTGCCATTGAGGAGCTAAGACTGCCACTTGGGCAAGCCGGGGAACAATCACTCTGTGTGTATGTGTGTGTGTGTGTGTGTGTGTGTGTGTGTGTGTGTGTGTGTGTGTGTGTGTGTGTGTGTGTGTACGTGTTCAGTGGCCTCCCACGCGGGCCTCCATACTGTTGTTGCGGCCCCCTCCTTCCCCCCTTCTCCCCACCACCTGACCTTCATTCACTGTGACACTGAGCTCACCATTCCAAGGACATCACTGACCTGGCTGCTTTGGCTCTGTTTTTGTCTCCTGTCACTGGCAGAAAAAAACTCGCTCAACGTCTTCGTCACGACACTCACCGAAAGGGCCTGTTTTGCTGGCAGAATACTCACTCACCGTCTCTGTCACGACACTCACCGAAAGGACCTGCTCACTGGCAGAAGACTCACTCAACGTTTCTGTCACGACACTCACCGAAAGGACCTGCTTACTGGCAGAATATCACTCAACGTCTCTGTCACGACACTCACCGAAAGGGCCTGCTTACTGACAGAATACTCAACGTTTCTGTCACGACTCACCGAAAGGACCTGCTTGATGAGCTGGCCAAAGTCTTGGTGGCATCCCTCACCACCACCCTGGCCCAACTTTTCGATGTTCACTCTCACCAAACAGATCATGCACTTATACCGCCAGAATTGTTGGTTACCACGCTCGCCGAATCTGTTGGTTCCCACACTAACCAAACATTTGTCTTTGTGGCAGCAGTCACCGACTGTCTGTTTGTCTCTATGCTGACAGCAAGGACGTATTTGTTGGGGTGTGTTGGTGGTGTGGCGTTGATTTAATGTCGGCTCTGTGGACCACCACAGCTCCAGACCTTCTGCCAGTTTGGCCCGCCCGATATTCCGAGGCTGAAAGCGATTCCGACATGCATGTATGCCTTTATACATAGAGGGGAGGGTCAATAACTTATTTTGTTACGTAGAGTTCCGTTGCAGACACTGAAGGCATCAACCACTTCCTGTTGATCCAGTTCCTCTCTGTCCGCCTCTACGTCTGTCTACTGTGAAACACACACAAGGTGGTTCTACCTGTCAAGCGTGGAACACACACATTGTGGCTCGCACACGGGCACAGTGTGTGGTAGGTAAAAGACCACCTCAATCAACCGCGGTAGTGACCTGCTGGCCACGTGACAGGAGGTGACTTCGGTGACAGAAATGAGCAGGCCAATAGTGGCAACGTGAGGGGAGGAGAGATACTCACCCTATGTCCTCTGCATCTGTGACTTGTGTTTGTAGTTTCCGTGCACTTCACGTCATCAGAAGAAGATGTATGTTACTTTAAGAGTAAACATGGAGTTCACGAAAAACTTATATAAAACTGTACAGTGTGTGTTGCCTAGTTCTGTGGAGTGTGTGACTGATACACCGCAGTACAGTGTGTGTGTGCCCTAGCTCTGTGGAGTGTGTGACTGATACACAACTGTACAGTGTGTGTTGCCTAGCTCTGTGGAGTGTGACTGATACACAACTGTACAGTGTGTGTTGCATAGTTCTCTTTGATGTGTGTGTGACTGAGCATTGGTCATATCCAGACCTCTATCCTATGACGTCATCTGCCTTGTGTGTATGCCCAGTGTCATCTGCCCTGTATCGTCATCTGCTCTGTGTCGTCATCTGCTCTGTGTCGTCACCTGCACTGTGTGGTCATCTGCCCTGTGTCGTCATCTGCCCTGTGTTGTCATCTGCACCTTGTCGTCATCTGCCAGGTGTCATAATCTGCCCGTAATCTGCTCTGTGTCGTCATCTGCTCTGCGTGGTCATCTGCCCTGTGTCGTTATTTGCCCTGTATTGTCATCTGCACTGCGTCATCATCTGCCCTGTGTCGTCATCTGCCCGTCATCTGAACTGTGTCGTAATCTTCCCGTCATCTGCTTTATGTTGTCATCTGCCTGTCATCTGCACTGTGTCATAATCTGCCCGTCATCTGCACTGTGTCATTAAATACCCGTCATCTGCCCTCTGCCGTCATCTGCTCTGTGTCGTCATCTGCCCGTCATCTGCCATGTGTTGTCATCTGCCATGTGTTGTCATCTGCCCGTCATCTGCCATGTGTTGTCATCTGCCATGTGTTGTCATCTGCTTGTCATCTGCCATGTGTTGTCTGCAACAACATGCAGAGAGAGAGAGAGAGAGAGAGAGAGAGAGAGAGAGAGAGAGAGAGAGAGAGAGAGAGAGAGAGAGAGAGAGGAGTTGTGGGATGGGAGGGTGTACTTAGTATGAATAAATGTGAATCATGTCAGGGGGAGTTAACTGAATGCTATTCACTATCATTTATCGCTGTGGTTGTGCCTGAAGTATAGTGAAGGTCAGTTGTAACTGCAAAGGAAACAAGATAGCCCCGTCTCTGTGTAGGTCATATGATCTACACCTATACTCCCCCATCCCCACCCCCCCCACCTAATTCACTCCAGCCCCCACCCATCCTACCCCAACCCATCCACAACTTCCTTCCACACATCTCTTCAACCTCCAAAGGTCATGTCTCCATGTCTGACGTTACCATGACGGCCGCGTGACGTCATACATTACTATCAGCCCATAGCTCTCGGACCATGACATTTTGTCCTTGTGAATGTCACAGCAAGATTACTCCTGACAATGCCGTAGGGTGATTTGCCATGACAACGGCATAGAATAATGGCCCACGACAACGCCATAGGATGATAACCTGTGACCCTGCCACAGCAAGACTGCCCATGGCAGAGCCGTGGCTTCATTGCCTGTGACAGTAGCATAGCATGTATTTGCCCATGACAACGGCAAAGCATGATTGACCTCGTCAAATGCATAGCAACATTGCTATGGAAATGGCATGGCATGATTACCTGTGACAATGGCATATTATGATTACACATTACATAGATATAGTATGATAACTCATGCCAAGGGCAAATGACATGGCATGATTGCCTTTACGATTGGTATATTATTCTTGCCTGGCATAGTGTAACTGCCCATGACAATGGCATAGCATGATTGCCTGTAACAATGGCATAGCATGATTGCCTGTGACAATGGCATAGCATGATTGCCTGTGACAATGATATAGTATAATCATCCGTGACAATGGCGTAGAATAATTGTCTGTGAAAATGGCATAGCATGATTTTCTCTGGCAGTGGCATAGTATGACTGCCCATGACAATGAGATACATCATTATGACAATCGCGTGGTATGATTGCTCGTGATGGTGGCATAGCGTAATTACTGTGGCTGTGGTGGTGGCATAGCATGATTGTCCGTGACAATGGCATAGCATGATTGCCCATGACAATGGCATAGCATAATTGCCTGTGACAATGGCATAGCATAATTGCCTTTGGCAATGGCATAGTATGATTGCATGTGACAATGGCATAGTATAATTGTCTGTGACAATGGCATAGTATAATTGTCTGTGACAATGGCATAGCATGAGTAGCTGTGACAATGGCATAGCATAATTGCCTGTGACAATGGCATAGCATGATTGCCTGTGACAATGGCATAGCTTGATTGCCTGTGACAATGGCATAGCATGATTGCCCGTGACAATGGCATAGCAAGATTGCCTGTGACAATGGCATAACATGATTGTGCCTGTGACAATGGCATAGCATGATGATTGCCCGTGACAATGGCATAGCATGATTGCCTGTGACAATGGCATAGCATAATTGCCCGTGACAATGGCATAGCATGATTGCCTGTGACTATGGCATATCATGACTGCCCTGTGACTATGGCATAGCATGATTGCCTGTGACAATGGCATAGCATGATTGCCTGTGACAATGGCATAGAATGATTGCCTGTGACAATGGCATAGCATGATTGCCCGTGACAATGGCATAGAATGATTGCCTGTGACAATGGCATAGCATGATTGCCTGTGACAATGGCATAGCATGATTGCCCGTGACAATGGCATAGCATGATTGCCTGTGACAATGGCATAGCATAATTGGCTGTGACAATGGCATAGCATGATTGCCCATGACAGTGACGTAGCATGACTAGCTGTGACAGTGGCATAGTATGATTTTCTCTGACAGTGGCATAGTATGATTTCCTGTGACAGTGGCATAGTATGATTTCCTGTGACAGTGGCATAGTATGATTTCCCTGTGACAGTGGCATAGTATGATTTCCTGTGACAGTGGCATAGTATGATTTCCTGTGACAATGGCATAGTATGATTTCCTGTGACAGTCGCATAGTATGATTATCCGTTACAATGGTATAGCATGATTTCCTGTGACGGTAGCAAAGCATGATTGTCCGTTACAATGGTATAGGATGATTGCCTGTGACGTTAGCATAGCATGTTTGTCCGTTACAATGGTATAGCATGATTGCCTGTGACAGTGGTATAGCATGATTGTCTGTGAGAACGGCGTTGCTTGAATACTTGTGACAGTAGTATTGAATGATTGTTAGCAACACCGGTGTAATTGCCTAAAGCATCTGACAAATGTAATGCCTTATGGTGATGATGATTCAGCATGATTACATTCTAGAATGACATCTGATAATGGCTATACCTTATGGCTGGTGATGATGATTCAGTATGATTACATTCTAGAATGGCATCTGATAATGGCAATACCTTATAGCTGGTAATGATGATTCAGTATGATTACATCCTACAAAGGCATAACTTGATTGTGCGTAACAATGGCGAGGCGAATTATACGTAACACTGACAGTGTGTATTGCACGTAACAACGACAGGGTGTGTTACACGTAACAATGGCAATGTGTGACACACGTAACAATAGCAAAGGCTAATTAACCTAACAGTGACAGTGCTACTGCACGTAACGATGACGATGTGTTTCAGGCATAACAATGACAATGTGTTTTTACTCGAAATGATGACAGTGAGTATAACACGAAACAATGTCAGTGTGCATTACACGTGACAATGGCAGTGTGCGTTACACGTGACAATGGCAGTGTGCGTTACACGTGACAATGGCAGTGTGCATTACACGTGACAATGGCAGTGTGCGTCACACGTTATCATGATAACGTGTATTACACGTGACAGTGAAGTGTGTATGAAGCGTGACAATGTCAGAAATGCACAGTACATGTCACAGACGATTTCCTGTAGGTGACAGTGGTCAAACGTGTCCAGCCATTGGCTGGGTGGGGCCAACAGGGGGGGGGGGGGGGGGGGGGGGGCGGTGACCAGGACATACACTGTACAACTCTTGGCAAAGAAACTGTTGTGTGCATCGCCAAGGCGAACCAGTTTTACCCGTGATGTAAAGGTATCAATCATACTGCACCTGACTGTGCGATATTTCGAGCAGCACGTGCTAAGAGGCAACACGAACTATTCTGCGCTTGACGATGATGTTGTTGTGTGCTACGTGTGACAGTAACACCGAGTGCATTGTGCATGATGTTTTGCTTGATAGAATGCCAGTGGTACACTGCACGTGTCTACGGCATGGAGTTATCGCACCTGACAGAGGTTCCGGCTTCAATGCACGTGATACTGGCGCAGTGTGTTCTCCAGGTGACAGAGATAATCGCGCGGCCTGCTCTGACGAAAAGTGCCGGGACAGTGAAGCCCAAGTAGTCCTCTGACACACCCCGGCCACAAGTTCTGTCCCTGGTGGGGTTCTAGCTCTGTGCTATCTGACCTTGAATGAACCTGCTGTGTGCAGCTGGGCCGACAGCAAGGGCACACACGAATCAACACTCATCTCCCTCTGTCTGACGGGCAGGCCGCCATCTTGGATGTCTTCGTTCCTTGCAGCGGTGAAGGACAGCGCGAAAAGGACCACAGGAGTGGCAATGGACCACAGGTGTAGGAATGGACCACAGGTGTAGGAATGGACCACAGGTGTGGGAATGGACCACAGGTGTGGGAATGAACAGTAGGTGTGAGAATGGACCACAGGTACGGGAGTAAACGGCAGGTGTGGGAATGGACCACAGGTGTAGGAATGAACGGCAGGTGTGGGAATGGACCACAGGTGTAGGAGTAAACGGCAGGTGGTGTGGAATGGACCACAGGTGTAGGAATGAACGGTAGGTGTGGGAATGGACCACAGGTGTAGGAATAACGGCAGGTGTGGGAATGAACCCACAGATATAGGAATGAACAGTAGGTGTGGGAATGGACCACTGATATAGGAATGAACGGTAGGTGTGGGAATGGACCACTGATATAGGAATGAACAGTAGGTGTGGGAATGGACCACTGATATAGGAATGAACGGTAGGTGTGGGAATGGACCACTGATATAGGAATGAACAGTAGGTGTGGGAATGGACCACAGATATAGGAATGAACAGTAGGTGTGGGAATGGACCACAGATATAGGAATGAACAGTAGGTGTGGGAATGGACCACAGATATAGGAATGAACAGTAGGTGTGGGAATGGACAACAAGTATTGGAACAAACAGTGGGTGTGGGAAATGACTACACGTATAGGAAAGAACGGTAGGTGTTGGAGTTGGCTACAGGCATAGGAGTGAACGGTAGGTGTGGGAATGGACCACAGGTGTGGGAAGGAATCGTAGGTGTGAGAATAGGTCACAGGAGTAGGACGGGTCAGAGGTGTGCGAGTAGACCACAGGCGTAGGAATAGAACACAGTGTAGGAATGGAACACAGGTGTAGGCTTTTGTTACAGGTGTAAGAATAGACCACAGGTGTCGGAATAGAACACAGTGTAGGCTTTGGTCACAGGTGTAAGAGTAGACCACAGAAGTAGGAACAGAACACAGTGTAGGCTTTGGTCACAGGTGTAAAAATAGACCACAGATGTAGGAATAGACCACATGTGTAGGAATAGAACACAGGTGTAGGAATAGAACACAGGTGTAGGATTGGACCACAAGCGTAGGAATAGACCACAGGTGTGGGAATAGACCACAGGTGTGGGAATACACCACAGGTGTCGGAATAGACCACAGGTTGGGAATAGACCACAGGTGTGGGGGAATGGACCACAGGTGAGGAATAGACCACAGGTGTAGGAAGAGACCACAGGCAGGCATGGAATTAGACACGTGTAGAAGTGGATCACACATTCAGGATTGGGGCACAGGCCTCGGAATGGGTCAAAGTGTGGTAAGAAACGCAGGTGTAGGATGGACCACAGGTGTGGGGATGGACCGTAGGTATGGGGATGGACCGTAGGTATGAGGATGGACCACAGATGTAGGAATGGACCGTAGGTGTGGGGATGGACCGTAGGTATGAGGATGGACCACAGATGTAGGAATGGACCGTAGGTGTGGGGATGGACCGTAGGTGTGGGGATGGACCGTAGGTATGAGGATGGACCACAGATGTAGGAATGGACCGTAGGTGTGGGGATGGACGTAGTAGGTGTGGGGATGGACCGTAGGTGTGGGGATGGACCGTAGGTATGAGGATGGACCACAGATGTAGGAATGGACCGTAGGTGTGGGGATGGACCGTAGGTGTGGGGATGGACCGTAGGTATGAGGATGGACCACAGATGTAGGAATGGACCGTAGGTGTGGGGATGGACCGTAGGTATGAGGATGGACCACAGATGTAGGAATGGACCGTAGGTGTGGGGATGGACCGTAGGTATGAGGATGGACCACAAATGTAGGAATGGACCGTAGGTGTGGGGATGGACCGTAGGTGTGGGGATCGACTGTGCGTGTGGGGGTGGACCACACACGTATGGGACTAAAGGTGTGGGAACAGATCACAGTTGTAGAAATGGACCTCAGGTATAGACTTGCACCACAGGTGGGGGAATGGACAAGGACTGGGGGAAACAGACCTCAGAGGAGAAAGAGTGATGAAGACATGTGGACAGCACACGGACTGCCTCCTTGACCCACAGCCTGTGCCCTTTGACCTCACAGAAGCCGCCAGCATTGTCACATAATGTATGAAGGCTGTGTACATGCAAACTGTGGTCATTGGTAACACACTGTATGAAGACTGTGGGAAAACACATTGTATGAAGACTGTTTTAAACACATTGCATGAAGACCGTTTTCACACAAATTGTAAACGCTGTCACCATACTGTATGGATATCATTGACATGCAAATTGTATATATTGTTAGCACAAATTATGAACACTTTTGACATGCAAACTATGGCCCAAAACACACCACGAAGAGATTGTATGAACATCATTGACACTGAAAATGTTGTCTCATAATGTATGATTCAACTTTGTGTATTCATCTACTGTATTAACATGATGGACTTGGAAGTTGTCATCTTCATAGTTGTGTATGAACATTCTTAGCATGCTCCATAAATATTACTCAAAACCGTACACGCTGTCACATAATTGTATGGATATTACACACAATTTGTACACATTGTCACCACACTGTGCAAACATGCACAAAATCTACAAACACTGTCACCATAGCGTATGGACATAACAAAGTGCATTGTTAACAAACTGATGAACAATAATCACAAACTGTACTTATATGTTACTTTATTTTGTAGACATAACATTTAATATGTACACATTATCACTATACTGTATACACAGACATATCACTATACTGTATACTGTATACACAGAAACGGTATAGACAGATAACACATCATACAAAAATTACACACAAACTGTACACATCATCACCATATCGTATGAACGTAACATACAAACTGTACACACTATGGCTCTATTGCCTGATCATGACACACTCACACTGTACACACTATCACCACTTGTATGAACACTACACACAAACTATACTCATTTTCACCGTATTGTATATACATTATATACAAACTGTGCATAATGAGAACATTGTGTAAAACATCATTCACAAGTGGTACGCACTGCCACTGAAGTGTATAAACATCACATACAAATTGTACACATTGTCACCGTATCGAATGGGCATACACACACTGTACACTCTATCACCATGGTATATAAATATGACGACGCACAAGTTGCACACATTGTCATCATGTTATGTGGGCATTACACATAGACTGGCATCAAGTAATTACGCATTTCAAACAAACTGTACACCATGTCACCATATCGTGTGAGCACTGAACTCAGACTACTCATTATCATCGGATTGTGTGGACATCATACACAATGGCGCACATTGCAATGAATGAACATTACACACAAATGAATACATTGTGAGTATGGTGTATGAACATTACTTACGCACAAAGTGTTCATAATGGATATGTTATATAACCACTGATTTCACAGTCCCCGATCAGGTTGTGAATGTAATATATTGACAGAGTTGATGCAGAAAAGTCTTCACTGTGAACATGCTAGAAGAACACTTCTCCCTACAAGCTGTAATTCCTGCGTGAGCGTTGTTTACAAAGAAGCTGTTCACACTGTCTGAATATTCTGCTTCGCCCCTACATACACTCCGAAAGCCTGTTTACACTATGTCAAAACAAGCTGTAAATGTTGTGAACATGCTACATGAACATTGTTCATGGTCTTTTCCCATTGCAGAATGTTCATACAGGAAGGATATGTTGTTTTGCACACTGTCAAAACATCTGTAAGCATTGAAAATAATGTATGTATACTCGTTGTGAACTTGTATGACTGTGGTTTAAAAATGTCAGTGCTATCACATACAAATGGTTTAAATATGAACGCCTTCATGTGCAAATGGTTTAAGCGTCATTTTCACCATGAACAAGTGGTTTTAATGTCGGCGGGTTCACCATTACAAATGGTTTAAGTATCGACATACTCATGTACAAATGGTTTACATGTCAGCACCATCATGTACAAGTGGTTTAACTGTCGACATATCATGATGTACAAATGTTTTAAGTGTTGACATACTCTTCATGTAAAAATGGTTTTTTAGTGTCTGCACGATCATGAACAAATGGTTTACATGTCAGTACTATCATGTACAAATGGTTTAAGCGTCGACATACTCATCATGTACAAATGGTTTACATGTCAGCACTATCATGTACAAATGGTTTAAGTGTCGACATGCTCATTATGTACAAATGGTTTAAATGTTAGCACCATCATATACAAATGGTTTAAGTGTTAACTCCATCATGTACAAATGGTTTAAATGTTAGCACCATCATGTACAAATGGTTTGTGTTGGCTTCGCCATATACACATGCTGCCTCTCAAAGCGAAGACTTCTGCTTGGCTGCTTAGGTTCCCATGCTTCTCTGACGGCGTTGAATACTGGACTGAGCTCTTCCACGAACTTTGAGATTTCAATATATTTATCTGCTATGGACAATCAAGATGGTAACTATTTTTGTGACGATGTGTATGTGATTGATATGTGTCAAACACCGGACAAATTCTATGAAATGCACCCACCCTGGAATTCTGTGTGTTGAGCAGTGTGGATGAGCAACGGATGAAAAATTCTGTGTTGAGCAGTGTGGATGTGTGTTGAGCAGTGTGGATGTGTGTTGAGCAGTGTGGATGAGCAACAGATGAAGAATTCTGTGTGTTGAGCAGTGTGGATGAGCCACGGATGAAGAATTTTGTGTGTTGAGCAGTGTGGATGTGTGTTGAGCAGTGTGGATGAGCAACAGATGAAGGATTTTGTGTGTTGAGCAGTGTGGATGAGCAACAGATGAAGGATTTTGTGTGTTGAGCAGTGTGGATTAGCCACGGATGAAGAATTTTGTGTGTTGAGCAGTGTGGATGTATGTTGAGCAGTGTGGATGAGCAACGGATGAAGAATTCTGTGTGTTGAGCAGTGGGGATGAATGTTGAGCAGTGTGGATGTGTGTGTTGAGCAGTGTGGATGAGTGTTGAGCAGTGGATGAGTGTTGAGCAGTGTGGATGAGCAACGGATGAAGAATTCTGTGTGTTGAGCAGTGTGGATGAATGTTGAGCAGTGTGGATGTGTGTTGAGCAGTATGGATGAGTGCTGAGCATTGGATGAGTGTTGAGCAGTGTGGATGAGTGACGGATGAAGTATGCTGTGTTGAGCAGTGTGGCTGAGCGACGGATGAAGAAGGGCGGAACGACAGACACGATGACACGTCACCAATTAATGAGCATTTGTTTGCATAAACACGGATACACAGCGGGTTTCCTTGCATATGGACGGATGCAGGTGGGTGTATTAGCTTACAGACGGATATAGAGTAGTTTGTGTGATTATAGACGGCTATAGAGTGGGTTACTTTGCTTTGCTTATAGACGGCTAAAGAATGTGTTAGTTTGCTTATAGACAGCTATAGAGTGGATTTGATTGCACTTAGACGGATATAGAGCAGGTTTGTTTGCTTACAGACGGATAGAGAGTGGGTTCGTTTGCCTACAGATGGATATAGAACGGGTTTGTTTCTTTGCATACGAATATAGACCGGGTTTGTTTGCTTACAGACGAATATAAAGCGGGTTTGTGCTTACAGACGGTTACACAACGGATATGAAGCTGTTTTTTTTGTTTTGTTTTGTTTTTTGTTATCGAGGGATATAGAGTGCATTTGCTGCCTACAGACGAATATACAATGGGTTTGTTTGCATACAGATGGACATAGAGTGGGTTTGTTCGCTTACAGACGAATATAGAGTGGGTTTATTTGTCTACAGATGGATATAGAGTGGGGTTGTTTGCCCACAGACAAAAGTAGAATGGGTATGTTTATCTACAGATAAATATTGAGCGGGTTTGTTTGCCTACAGACGAATATAGATTGGGTTTGTTTGCTTACAGGTATGGATATAGAGTGGACTTGTTTGCTTACAGATGGACACAGAGTGGGTTTGTTTGCCTACAGATGGACATTAAGTGGATTTGTTTGCCTACAGGTGGATAAAGAGTGGGTTTGTTCACCTACAGATGGACATAGAGTGGGTTTGTTTGCGTACAGACGGAGAAAGAGTGGGTTTGTTTGCTTACAGATGGACATAGAGTGGGTTCGTTTTGCTTACAGACGGACATAGAATGGATTTTTTTTGCCTACAGATGGATATAGAGTAGGTTTGCTTGCTTCCAGACGAATAGAGAGTAGGTTTGCTTGCTTACAGACGATAAAGAGTGGGTTTGTTTGCGTACAGACGGATAAAGGGTGGGTTTGTTTGCTTACAGATGGATATAGAGTGGGTTTCTTTGCTTACAGACGGATAGAGAGTGGGTTTGCTTGCTTACAGACGGATTGGTTACAAACGGATAAAGAGTGGGTTTTTTTCCTTACAGACGGATAAAGAGTGGGTTTGTTTACTTACAGTCGGATAAAGAGTGGTTTGTTTGCTTACAGACGGATAGAGAGCGGGTTTGTTTGCTTACAGACGGATAGAGAGTGGGTTTGTTTGCTTACACACGGATATGGCTTGGATGTCAAAACTGTAATGACTGCAGGCGGAGGTTGAGCTATGAAGACAAGTGTTGAGAGAAGGAGCCACCAAATGACTGCGAACACTACGGTAACCAATCTCTACCCACTGGTCTTATTCAAGCAAGACAACAACAAACAAACCAACAACGAAAAAATGAACAAACAATAGCCAAAAAAGTGCGGAGAAACAAGTCCTAAGTCACAGGGGTTTCAAAAGAAGGGGATTGAGGGGAGGGGGAGGAGGGGTGGATTGAAAAGGACGACGTTTAAGTATAAACATGAAA
>JADBJO010015755.1:0-2500 GCA_016801955.1 Conus betulinus | reverse complement strand
AATGTGGCTCTTTGATAGCTATACCACAATGTGGCTCTATGCTGTGATAGCTATATCACAAGGTGGCTCTATCCTGTGGTGCTCAACCACAAGTTCGCTCTGTTCTGTGATAGCTATGTCACAAGAAGACACAATGCTTTCTACTTCATACCGGTAAACACCAAGGTTTTCAACTGTTTCTTCAGACATCTGCTTCATTATTCCATCAAATTATTAAAAAAGAAACGTGACTGACCTGAGTTCTAGAAATTTATCAACAAAGTAATTACGAAATGAACAGGCAGCCCCCAGTTCCATGGTGAAACAAACATACACATATAAATGCAAACTGATTCTGCTTACGGTACCTGTAGACCTAGCACACATATAGTCACAAGACACACAGAACAGACAAGGATTCTACTCTATTTAACGAGGTCCAAGGATGCCCGCTCGAGACATGCACACAACCATTAGTAAAGAAATGATGTAACACAGATTAACATGGATTCCACACTGATCTTGACTGTTGCCACACACAAAACACATCAACACAGACAGTATAGGTCACCGCAGTTAGAAAACTGGACAGGACATGTGAAGCATTGGCCATCAAAAATACAACAGAATTATATACAAACAAATACAGGCCAGCTCAGCTGGGGAGGAAAGAAAAGTACATGTGAAGTGACTACTATTGTCAGTCAGAACACACAGGGGAACAAGAACCACAGTACTCACCTCAGTAGTGTGCATAGTTTAGGGCATGTGAAAGCATCGTTGTCACACTGGACACAGACATAAAGGGGGGGAAGTATATGTCACTGTAAAAATGTCGATAGCAAAGGCCAGGATAAATGAAATGAGCATTGTCAGATGATACAGGGGGACGGAATAGAAGTCAGCAAAGCATGGTCAATAGCAAAGGGCCTGTGACCTGATCGTCGTCATAAAACATGGTCAATAGCAAAGGGCCTGTGACCTGATCGTCGTCACAAAGCATGGTCAATAGCAAAGGGCCTGTGACCTGATCGTCGTCACAAAACATGGTCAACAGCAAAGGGCCTGTGACTGATCGTCGTCGTCACAAAGCATGGTCAATAGCAAAGGGCCTGTGACCTGATCGTCGTCACAAAACATGGTCAATAGCAAAGGGCCTGTGACCTGATCGTCGTCACAAAGCATGGTCAATAGCAAAGAGCCTGTGACCTGATCGTCGTCACTTTGAACACAGCCACGAACAGAGCTAACACGGATCGTCTCGGTTCGGTGGACAGGAAAGGGCATCTGCAGTCAGGCGTGGAGACATACTCCATGAATGTTCCCCATGTGGAGACATACTCCATGAATGTGACCCATGTGGAGACATACTCCATGAATGTTCCCCTTGTGGAGATATACTCAATGAATGTTCCCCCTGTGGAGACATACTCCATGAAATGTTCATCATGTGGAGACATACTCAATGAATTTTCCCCATGTGGAGACATACTCCATGAATGTTCCCCATGTGGAGACATACTCCATGAATGTTCATAATGTGGAGACATACTCAATGAATGTTCCTCATGTGGAGACATACGCAATGAATGTTCCTCATGTGGAGATATACTCCATGAATGTTCCCCCTGTGGAGACATACTCCATGAATGTTCATCATGTGGAGACACATACTCAATGAATGTTCCTCATGTGGGAGACATACTCCATGAATGTTCCCCATGTGGAGACATACTCCATGAATGTTCATCATGTGGAGACATACTCAATGAATGTTCCTCATGTGGAGACATACTCCATGAATGTTCCTCATGTGGAGACATACTCCATGAATGTTCATCATGTGGAGACATACTCAATGAATGTTCATCATGTGGAGACATACTCCATGAATGTTCATCATGTGGAGACATACTCCATGAATGTTCATCATGTGGAGACATACTCAATGAATGTTCCTCATGTGGAGACAAACTCAATAAATGTTCCTCATGTGGAGACATACTCAATGAATGTTCCTCATGTGGAGACATACTCCATAAATGTTCCTCATGTGGAGACATACTCCATAAATGTTCCTCATGTGGAGACATACTCCATAAATGTTCCTCATGTGGAGACATACTCCATAAATGTTCATAATGTGGAGACATACTCAATGAATGTTCCCCATGTGGAGACACATACTCCATGAATGTTCCCCATGTGGAGACATACTCCATGAATGTTCCTCATGTGGAGACATACTCCATGAATGTTCATCATGTGGAGACATACTCCATGAATGTTCCTCATGTGGAGACATACTCCATGAATGTGACCCATGTGGAGACATACTCCATGAATGTTCATCATGTGGAGACATACTCCATGAATGTTCATCATGTGGATACATACTCCATGAATGTTCATCATGTGGAGACATACTCAATGAATGTTCCTCATGTGGAGACATACTCCATGAATGTTCATCATGTGGAGACATAATCAATGAATGTTCATCATGTGGAGACATACTCCA
>JADBJO010015754.1:35149-37649 GCA_016801955.1 Conus betulinus | reverse complement strand
TGCGAATATGTGTGTGTGCGCGTGTGCGTATGCGGTGTGTGCGCACTTGTGTGTGTAGGTTCACGTGTGTGTGTATGTGTGTGTGTGTATGTGTGCGTTGTGTATGTGTGTGTGTGTGTGTGTGTGTGTGTGTGTGTGTGTGTGTGTGTGTGTGTGTGTGTGTGTGTGTAAGTAAAACGAGAAGAAAATGCTGTAAGTAAAGAATTAAGTCACGGTTCTAAGTAAAAAAAAACTAAGATCATTGTAAGTAAAGAGTATTACATGGTGGCGGGGGGGGGGACTGTTCGAGCCTATGCTTGAGGACCCATTTAAGGTTACAAAAACAGATGTCATCGGTCGAGTGGTCAGCTCTACTGTTCAGTAGCCCAAACGTTGTCATTACACACGTACTGACAGCAGATAAGAGTTGTGCAGAGCAGCCTTTATTTGGATCTCCCAAGAGAAAAAGGCAAACAAGAAAAAACGTTAAAGGAGAGAGAGAGAGAGAGAGAGGGGGAGGGCCGGGGGGGGGGAGGGGGGGGGGTACGAATGGGAAGGAGGAAGAGGGAGAGAGAGAGAGAGAGGGGAGAGAGAGAGAGAGAGGGGAGGGTGGGGGGGAGAGAGTGAGTAAGAGAGAGAGAGAGAAAGAGAGAGAGAGAGAGAGAGAGAGAGAGAGAGAGAAGAGAGAGAGAGAGGAAGTGACAGATAAAGATAAAGACACAGTGAGAAATAGACAGTATGAGAGACAGAGATAAAGGGAACTCAGGCCTCTGAACCGACAATTCTGAGAGAGAGAGAGAGAGAGAGAGAGAGAGATGCGGAGACGGACGGAGACGGATATGGACAAGGATAGGGATAATTTATTTTTTTAAAAAGGCCGTAATTCCTCCTGAAGGGGGTGGTATATACATACAATGCATAATTACAAGAATCATACATCCGGTGCAACTAAAAGGAGATCATCGCTTATGAATAAAATAAATCGTATATTCAACTCAAAGGGGGACGAGAACGATATCAATCACGTACAGCTAATGGAACGGATTTTGAACGCCTTTAAATACAAAGAGATGGCAAAGGTGACAAGTAAGATGCGGAGGTGACAAGTAAGATGAGCAAAGTGGTGCCCATGACATTTTGATGGGAGAAACTGGTTTCTAAGTGTATTCAAGACACGACAGCAAAACACAAAATGAGCCTCACTTTCACAAGCCTTTTTACACAAAGGACGAACAAGTTCCGTCTCTGTACACTCGTTATGATAACAGTATCGATGAACGTTAATATCAGGCAATCCAGATATAAATCTTGTCGTTATGTATTTCAAATGGCAGTCTTTTTGTAGAAATAAGTAGATTGGGAGACGATATAGTGGATTGAAGAGTCTGTAAAAATCACATCTACTATCATCTTGAGTGAGAGCATTCCTTTTCATTGACATGGAAACCATAGCAATGTCTTTTTCTTTCGCTTTACATGACAAAATCGCGAACGAGAAAATGTCACTGGTATACATTCACTGTCAGTTCTGTAGATGACGGTCACCCCAGGTAAAACTGGATCAATCCGTGGAGAGCGTGCAGCCGCCGTAGAGCACGTGCTTGGGTCTCTGCATGCTTCGTGTTGCCAACACGTCGTCCTTTCCGAAGGCTGGCCAGTTTAACACATTCCTCCGATGACATGTGTCTTTCTTCTTGCTTAACGTACCAAAATAAACAATCGTCCTCCGCGCACGGATCGCAGGAATACTCCAGAACGACATCATCTGATTCACATAGCAGCACACCCACATCATCCGTTTGATGAAAACACGACCTTCCTAAATGCGTTGTTTCTGTGGGAATCTCGCAATCGTCTCTGCACCTGTCGATCTGTCAGAGTAGCGACATAATTCTTTACCACACCCGTGTCAAAGCCGGCGACTATTTTGTCGATCGCTTGTTCTGGACTTACGTCGATGTCTGACGGGTGGATTTCTGGATCGCTGATGTTACACTCCGACAGATCGGAGCGCAAAAGACAGAAGCGCATCCTGAGAATGCGACGTGTCACCATCATCATCGCGAACCTGCTTGATGTGTTCTTCTGCTCTGTGCTGTGTACTGTGCGCGTCCGATTCGGTGTTAGGCTCGGCTAGTTCATTGGCATCACTAGTGGTACCGAGACCAGCACCACCAACCTGCTCAGGTCGTCTGTTCTGCTGCTGGGCTCTCTCTTGCTCCCGTCGCACCTGGCTGGGGGGCCTTCTTCCTATAATACTGAACTTGCGTTCTCCGGTTCAGGACAGGATCCGCCATTGTTGTTGACACAGGGCTGACCGGCTTCAGTCGTAGAACGACAACTGTGTTGTTGCCTTCTCCTGTAATTTTCCAACTCGACACAGAGTTTTCAGTCAGCTGGGCGTTTAGGGCCGTCTCCGCAGTCGCTGGAAGTCCAGTAACTGGCATTGTCATAAGAACAATGGAAACAATTGCCCCAGCTGCAATAAATGATGCCCTGTCGCTTCGTGTCAAAACGAAGA
>JADBJO010015754.1:20149-27649 GCA_016801955.1 Conus betulinus | reverse complement strand
AATGAAGCTGATCCTGAGAGGGGCCATGTGCCAAATGTCATTCCAAGTGAGACTTCTTTGGAGTGCATTCTCCCATGTTGTCCATTGCCCTTGCTGGCTCTGCTGGACTGCTTTTGGGAGTCTTTTTTGGTCTTCTTCTTTTCTCATCTCCTGAATCGTCATGTCTCTTTTGGCTTTTCCTTTGGCCTTTGCCACCATTCAGTTTTGGTCACCCCCAGTCCTTGTCTTTTGGTCTGTGTGTGTCCTGTTATTTCTCTGATCTTGAGACTTTCTTTTGCAGAATCCATCGCCTCGTGAACTTTCCACTTTCTGCCTGCCTCCAGTAAGAGAGTGCGTGGCATGCAGATATTTAGAACATGCAAACATTGGACATACAACGAATGACAAAGATTTACGTCTGTGGACGCACGAATCAGCAACTAGCATCAATCACCATCCCTCCATTGTCTCCTCCCCTTCCCTTCTTTTATCCTCTCTTTCCCTTCCCTCATCTCCAAAGGTCTACTCCTTGCCAAAACAAATCATTACCTCCTGAAGGACAGCGTGACGGTAGCACCGACACTGGCACGTTATCTTTTCGACCGTAAACATTTTCGCTGATTGACATGCTTGCTAATTGTTAGCTACCAATAATAGGGGCGAAGGGAAAGGCAGGGGAGGAATTGACAGGGGTGGTGCTGAGGGATGTTTAGGGGGAGGGGAGGGGGGGATATGCAGGTGACAATTATCACTGGAAAGCAGCTCAGTAAACGTTTTTTTTTACTGGGGGTTTCAAAATGAACTCGATGAATATGTCATTCGTGACTGACCAAACAAACCAGTGATTCAGATTTGAGTGCGCTATTAACGTGCACACAGTGTAAGCATCGCTCCTGTTTGGCGTGTTCTGAGCACTGTGCAAACTACCCAGCATCCCACCGTGGGGCTCTGATGTGAAACCCATGGGAGAGGGCAGGATGATGGGGTGGATGGGGGTGGAGGATAATTGACTCTAATTGCAGAGGAAGGATGGATATGAAGGCAGACCTGAAAATGAAGGAATTTAACTGGGCGCCAGCAAGGAGAAGAGTTCAGAGCCAAGTCATCTGGAGAACTGCGATCAATCTATGATCTTCCTTTGGGGCGTAAAGGCCTAGATAGGACAGTACATCCACATGTCATGTTTGGCCAGATAAAGCAGATTTTCCGCGTTGAAACTAACGACCAGAATATGATATGCATACACCTGTCTTCTAACACAGAATAAAGTAGATATTGCACCAAATATTAGCTACTAAATGAATGTGATATACTCGGCTTTAATTAGCCAAAGAAGCTTTATCTTCGGCACTCAATGGATATCAAACAGAACTGAGTGTAGTACATTCATCAGCCGCCATTGCCTTAATGGAGCTGATATTCGATCATGACCATAACAGCTGCAAGGTACGTAATACACACATCAATTACGAGTTGCTAGTCAAGACGGATGAGCAGTACTGAACGAAGTTCGGAAATATACGTAATTTATCCAAATTTATGATGGATGAGGTAAATCAACAGCGAATGAAGCTATATACTGTACGCATTTTATACATCAGCTAGTTTGGCTGAAATGACGGAGATATCCAGTATGTTCAACTCACACACCCTGCCCGTCTCATACCCTTTTCTCTTCTCCGCTATCCCTTCCCACCCCCCACCCCCCCCCACCCCCTTTCACATTTCCACCTATATTCTTTCCTCCTCTTTTACAAATAGTTTGGCACCTGTGAGCCTCTTTTGCATCCAGCAACATTTTCCCCAGTGTTTTGTTGAAAATGTTCTTCACATCGCTTTCCAAATTCTTCTTCATCATATTGCGAGACAGAGTTCTCTTCCTCTGCTTTTTTGAAATTCCTGTCCAGTTGCTCATCATACGCGGTGCACCCTTCTTTTTATCATTACTTTTTTTGTTTGTTTCTTTGTTTCTCTTTTTCTAAATAATGGAAGAATATGGACCTTCCATCTCTGAAACAAAAGAAGGCTGCCAGCAGAAAAAAAGATGATTGTTGTTTCTCTGCCAAGACTTTTCATGCTGTTTCTGGAGGTGGTGGAGGTGGTGATGGCGGTGGTGGTGGTGCTGCTGCTGGAGGTGGTAATGTGTGTGTGTGTGTGTGTGTGTGTGTGTGTGTGTGTGTGCGTGCGTGCGTGCGTGCGTGCGTGCGTGCAAGCGTGCGTGCGTGTGTGCGTGTGTGTGCGTGTGCGCGCGCGCGCGCGCGCGTGTGTGTGTGTGTGTGTGTGTGTGTACATTTTCATTTCATCACTTTTTGTTTTGCGCTTTTCCGTTTTACTTGTCTGTTCGTTTGTTTGTTATTTGTTTGTTTGCATTTTGTCTCTTTGATGTGTGCGTGTTCGTTTGGTTATGTGCTGCTTTAAGATATGATTGCATTTGTACCCTCTTGAGTGATATTTGATATCGCCTTTCCCCTTGCAGACCATGGTTATGTTTGTAACAAGAAGAAGAAGAAGAACAACAACAACAGCAGTAGTAGTAACGAATTGAAAAAATACAGAAAGAAAGGTTCTCATAGAATACGACATATGTAGCCCTGGCGGGGCGACACGCAGGTGCATGTCTCTGTGTATATATGTGATATATTGTTTTCATGACTGGTCTTTTCAAAGTTTCATTGTGTTGGAGGGATATGTAAGGTGTCAAACATGAACTGTGCAACATTTTTGAAGTTTCTGGTGGTGACAATCAGTCTTTTCAAGTGCTGTGTTTTTTTGGTGTGTGTTGTTTGTGAAATCCATTGAAAACTATGGCGGACAGCAAGAAGGCACAGGCGCTTTACGGTATGATCGTGAGTTTTTGATGCGTTTCCGATCATCACAGGGTCTTTTCAACTTTTTCCGGACAGGTGTTCCCTGATGAATTGACTAATGAGCGAGAGAATGAGAAAGAAGGTGGAAGAGTGAAAGTACGGAAGAGAGGACAGAGAGGAGGTGTGAGAAGGAGACTCAGAAGAAACAAGACTAAGCCCCCACTGCCGTCAATGATTTTATCAAATGTACGATCGCTTAACCCAAACGGACAAAACTGTAATTTAGACGAAGTGCGTGCAAACTGTCAATTTTTAAGTGAATTCAGAAACTCCTGTGTTCTTTGTTTACCGAAAACCTGGTTACTGAAAAAATTACTGATGAAAGTGTTGCGATTGATGGTTTTGGCACACCCTACAGAATGGACAGAGACTGTGAGAAAGTGGGGAAAAGAATGGGTGGTGGCGTGTGCCTGTATGTAAATGAAAACTGGTGTGACAGTGCGAGAGTGTGTCTGTGAAAAAAAGACTGAGCACAGAAGAATTTGAACTCGTAACAGTTTCTCTGCGACCTCGCTACCTGCCACGTGAGTTCGGTCGAATTTTCCTGACAGTGGTGTACGCCCCCGTGTTTGATCAGGCGTCTGCTGCACGTGCAGGGAAAGGGATCGCTGCAGTCATCCGTGATCTCCAACTCATCTCTGCTGATGCTCCTTGTTTTGTTGTTGGCGACTTTAACCAGTGCGATTTGCGAAAAACACTCCCCTCTTTTAACAGTATGTCACTTGCAGTACACGTTTGGACAAGACAATCGATCTATGCTATGGCAACATTCCCAAGGCATATAAATCCATTTCTCTACCACCTATAGGTGCGTCCGATCATAACACTGTGCAACTTATCCCAGCTTATAGACCAAAATAAAGACTGAACCAGTTGTGAGAAAGTGTGTGAAAGTGTGGACGACTGCGAGCACAGATGAGCTGAGAGGATGTTTTGATTGTACTGATTGGGATGTATTTATTGATTCCTGTGAAAATGTTGATGAAGTAGCTGATGTTATCACCTCTTATTTTGTTTTTTGTGAAGATATGGTAATTCCCACTAAGATGATTAAAATTTTTCCCAACAACAAACCATGGATCTCGAAGTCTCTCAAAACTCTTCTAAATGAGAAAAAGGTTGCTTTTCAATCTAAAGACAAAAAAAAGGAGGAAAAATTGGTTCAAGCAAAGCTTAGAGCAGAATTACGGAAGGGACAAACAGAGTTTAAAAATAAAGTAGAACAGAAATTTCAGACAGGAAAAATAGCAGACGCATGGGATGGTTTAAGAACTCTTACAGGTCAGGCAAAAAAAAAAAAACAATTGCTACCCAGATGACAAAGGCTGAACAAAAAGACTTTTCCAATGATTTAAACAATTTTTACTGCCGCTTTGAAAGGGATGATCTGGGAGGGGAATTGAACAGGGTGATGTCACAGTTACAGGAAAAGACGAAAGAACTGAACAATGAAACAAGACTTTGTGATCGATGCAAAAACTGTTGAGACTCTATTTCTTAAGCTAAATATTAGGAAGGCAGTGGGTCCAGACAATATTTGTGGAAGACTGTTAAAGACATGTGCCTCCCAGCTCTGTGATGTTTTTAGTAAAATTTTTAACTGGTCTGTGAAAGAATACTCTGTTCCTCGCATCTGGAAAAATTCGACTCGACTATCTCCCCCATCCCAAAGAAAAGAATCCTACCACATAAATGATTACCGTCCTGTTGCACTGACTTCAATAGTAATGAAATGCTTTGAAAAAATTATTCTTCATCATCTCCTTACCTTTACAAATCAACAACTTGACCCCCTCCAGTTTGCCTATAAACCCCATAGAAGCACCGATGATGCCCATTCTTACACTCCTTCACAATGCTTTCTTTCATTTGAATAACTCCAAATCTTTTGTTCGTGTTCTCTTCATTGACTTCTCCTCCGCTTTTAACACAATACAAACAACTCATCTCTTGGCCTTGAAACTGTTAACTTTACAGGTAGATCCGAAACTCATTCTCTGGATCATGAGCTTCTTACTTAATAGAACACAGTCAGTTCGTTTCCAATCTGCAATCATCTGAACAATCTACTTGTACTGGTGCTCCTCAGGGTACAGTGCTGTCCCCTGTACTTTTTACTTTATACACCAACGATTGCAGAGGTACAGAGAAAACTCCGGTCATCAAGTACTCTGACGATTCTGCTCTCTGAAGATTTGTCAAACTGTGATACGGATTATTTTAGAGAGGTAGAAAAGTTCTGTTCTTGGTGCAAGGATAATTATCTGGACCTCAATGTTTCAAAAACAAAAGAACTGCTTATCGATTTCCGTAAAGATCCACCACCAGTTCCAAAACTTACTATAGATGGAAAAACTGTTGAAAGAGTTGATGAATACCGATATTTAGGTACAGTTATAGATAAAAAAGCTTACTTTTGACAAAAATGTGAATCTGTACACAAGAAATGTCAATTAGAATATTCTGCTTGCAAAAACTGAGAAATATTGGTGTTGCTCCTGAGATTCTACAAACCTATTATCGATCCTGTGTTGAATCTGTTCTTACCATTTCTTTTATGTGCTGGTATGGGAGTTTGAGTTTGCGATGTAAAAATGTGCTGAATGATGTTGTGAGTGTGTGTAGTAAAGTTGTGGGTGCAAGACAAACCAGTTTGAAAGCGTTGTACGACAGAAGAGTGCTGAACAAAGCCAGACAGATAGCCAGTGATGATAGCCATGTCCTGGCTAAGCATTATGAACTGTTACCATCAGGACGCCGG
This sequence comes from Conus betulinus, assembly GCA_016801955.1. Taxonomy (NCBI): domain Eukaryota; kingdom Metazoa; phylum Mollusca; class Gastropoda; order Neogastropoda; family Conidae; genus Conus; species Conus betulinus. Next base: position 22,042 of record JADBJO010015754.1, on the reverse strand, counting down.
TACAGAACCTTGAGAGTGAAAACAAGAGCTCAAAAAACTTTTATTCCCCAGTCAATCCATCTTTTAATCAGTAACCTTTATCAATCAAAACTTGTTTTTTACCTACGAATTCTGAATTTGTATTAGGTGAGAGTGCGCATGTGCATGTTTGTGTGCGCATGCGTGTGCACATGTGAGTGTATGTTTGTATTTGTGTTTATATGCATGTGTGTGTGTGTGTGTGTGTGTGTGTGTGTGTGTGTGTGTGTGTGTGTGTGTGTGTGTTGTATGCGCATGTGTGTGCGCGCGAGGGGCGTGCACGTGTGTGTGGTGAGCAGGGATGGATGGATACCTGTCTGTGAGTGTGGGGATGTTTGTGCAAACTTGTGTATGTGCATGGGTGCATTTGTGGGACTGTAAATGTGTCATATGATACCATTTATACACAAATTTGTTTGATTTAATCGTTAAATTTACATTTATATTATCTTATCTTATCTTATCTTATATTATCTTATCTTATCTTATCTTATCTTATCTTATTCATGCGTTTTTCTTTTGCGTTCGTTTGTCAATGATATGGACAATAGCTAATTTGTATTGAACTGTACAAGGTCTTGTTATACTTTGTTCTTCTTATATATGTATTTGCATTAATTTGATCTTTAAATGCATTATTTTGATCTTTAAATTGTTTTCTTTCCTTTTGCCCCAGGGCTGGGTGGAAAAAAAAAGCATTTGTATTGCTTATCTCATTACCCCTGGTAAAATAAAATTTCGTTCGTTCGTTCGTTCGTTCGTTCGTTCTCTCTCTTTGTCCTTCTCTGTCTCTCTTTCTCATTCTCTCTCTCTCTTTCTCTCTCTCTTTTTCTCTCTCTGTCTCTCTCACTATCTCTCTCTGTCTCTGTCTCTGTCTGTCTGTCTGTCTGTCTGTCTGTCTCTCTCTCTCTCTCTCTCTCTCTCTCTCTCTCTCTCTCTCTCTCAATTCACCAGCGGTCGAGGTCGAGGCAGTGCAAAGCGCTCCTTTCCAGAGTCACAACAAATAACTCTAGTCGTTTTTCTTTCCCTCCCTTCCGTAGATACTTCCTGACTGAAAGTACTCCACCACACAGTGCTCTCCCCCTCCCACCTTCACTCCTAGCCCCTCCCCATGTCCTCATCCACACTCCCAGCACGTATCCTCTGTGCGATTTATAGAGAAAAATTCTGCATTCATGTATTTTTTTCTTTTGGGTGGCTGAGTGGCTCCAGCGGTCAGGCTCGTCTATGTTCGGAGTAGTAGACGTTGCAGGTTTGAACCCCGCAGTCATGGAGCATCAACATAAGTAACGGCAATTTTTTTTTTTTTTTTTTTTTGCTGCCAGTCTTCGTGTTATGTCGTTCTGGTGATGCTCATGTTGTCCTACATGGGTACCCTGGGTACCCTATCCCTAATTCTTCAATGATGACTACCCTCATGTGATAAATATTCTGTTGGGGGTGCGTGTAAACGTTCGACCTGAACAGAATAAAAAATAATTGTCCTCTCTCTCTGAGGTCAAAGTTGGGTATGTGGTCGTATTGTCGCATCTGTTAGAACGTCGTTTTGCTCGCTGACGGCGCAGGTATATCTCACTCGCTGCATTTCAGATGCAGTATGGAAGAAAACAGTCTTGTATGAGGTACGATTGAACAGGATTGATGGTGATGGGATGGTAAGGGGGGGTGGGGAAATGTGGGAGGGGGGGGGGGGATGCAACACTTCACATCACTTTTGTCTTACTACCTTCTTTAGCAGGAATCTGGAGCTAAGCATTGCACGGTGCTGTACTAGTGGGGCTGTTCTAATCTTCGTAACTTACAAAGTTCCAATCTCCGTGATCTCACACAGGCCACCAGAACGGCCGTCAGTAGAAGTGTGTCGGGATGCTTGTA
>JADBJO010015754.1:10000-15000 GCA_016801955.1 Conus betulinus | reverse complement strand
TTGGACAGAGGCAGGGAACATAGCTCATGGAGGCAGAGCTGAACACGAAGGGAGTCAGTTGGACAGAGGCAGGGAACATAGCTCATGGAGGCAGAGCTGAACACGAAGAGAGTCAGTTGGACAGAGGCAGGGAACATAGCTCATGGAGGCAGAGCTGAACACGAAGAAGGGAGTCAGTTGGACAGAGGCAGGGAACATGGAGGCAGAGCTGGAACACGAAAGAGAGTCAGTGGACAGAGGCAGGGAACATAGCTCAGGAGGCAGAGCTGAACACGAAGAGAGTCAGTTGGACAGAGGCAGGCAGGGAACATAGCTCATGGAGGCAGAGCTGAACACGAAGGGAGTCAGTTGGACAGAGGCAGGGACATAGCTCATGGAGGCAGAGCTGACACGAAGAGTCAGTTGGACAGGCAGAACACGCAGTTGGACAGAGGCGGGAACATAGCTCATGGAGGCAGGCTGAACACGAAGAGAGTCAGTGGGATAGAGGCAGGGACATAGCTCATGGAGGCAGAGAGCTGACACGAAGAGTCAGTTGGACAGAGGCAGGAAACATAGCTCATGGAGGCAGAGCTGAACACGAAGAGAATCAGTTGGACAGAGGCAGGAGAAACAGCTCAGAGCTGAATCCTCTGAAGAGAACTGCATTTCAATGTCCAATGTTCCTTTGAAGTGAAAAATGTAAATAAGTCAGTACATCCACCTGTCATGTGTTGGCCAGGGTGGTCATGCAGATATTCAGTGCTGAAATAACGACCAGAAATATGATTTGTGTCCGCCTGTTATGTTACACACACGCGCGCGCGCGTGCGTGCGCAACACACACACACACACACACACACACACACACACACACACACACACACAACACACACACACACACACACAAGCAGATATTCCATTTAATATTAACTACCAAATGTGCGTAATATACCCATGAGATGTGATCACGCAAATAAGCTTTACCTTTGGTACTCTCGGTGAAAATCAAAATAAAAAAAGGCATACAACACATTCATTCAGCAGCAGTCGTCACTGATTATGAAATAAATTTTCCATTACAGACCAACGCAAAGCATACGTAATTTACACGAGTTACGATCAGTCAGTTATAGCAGATATTCAGTACTGAACGAAGTACGAAAAAGTAAGTAATGTAACCGTAGATATAATGCACAAAGTAGTAACAGGTATTTAATAGTGACAGAAGCACAGAAATGTACGCAATTTTCGATCAGTTTGATCGGCTGAATGAGGAAAATATACTGTCTCTTTCTCATATGTATCCGCCCCTACCCTGCTCGCCTTTCACCTTTCCAGCCCCAAACCCGATCCCCGTCCTCCTCTATGACTAATGTTTTGTCTCCTGCAAACTCGCTTCTGCACCTAAGGACATTTTCTCCAGTAGTCTGTTAAAATATATGCATTATTTTCTGAAAAGAAGAGGTTTTTAACATCCTTGCTTACACACTATCGGTCAACTATTTCAATTTTTCAAGAACGAGGCCCCACAGGCATGTTTATTCACGTACTATCGAAATTCTGCATTGTTTTGTCATATTGTCTCCCCCTGCTTTGCTTTTCGACATTCCTGCTCCAATCGTTGATGTCATGGTGGTTCACTCATTTCCTTTTCTGAAACAATGTTAGAATGTGATTCCTCCGTCTTCGACGCACAGAAACCCGCCTGGAATCGTCCTCAGACATTTGGAGATATAAAATGTTTGTCCCAGTTTGAATCAGAAAATTAAGAGAACATCTGTGCGCATTGGTTTTCCCTAAAGAAGAGATTGTTACATCCTTGCTTAGAAGCTATCGGTCAACTTTTTCACAATCTTTCAACAAAAAGGTCAACAGGCATTTTTCATTTATCAACCACTGCCGAAAAATGTAAGATGGATTCGGCCTATGATCTCTCTATCTCTCTCTCTCTCTCTCTCATCTCTCTCTCTCTCTCTCTCTCTCTCTCTCTCCTATCCCTCTATCTCTCTCTCTCTCTCATCTTCCCTCTCCTGTCCATTTTCAAAGCACTTAAAGCTCGAAGAGGAGGAGGAACGGTTGTCAGTTAGACATAAAGCTAACAGAAATTTCACAGTTTGTAATTTCAGGAAATGACCATAAATTTTCAGGAAGACTTTTGTTATGCAAATATTTTCGTTCATAATTTCAGTATATGCGTATCGGGCGCTGGGTGTTTGTGTGCTGTTAGTAACTTTTGTGTCTTGACCTCATTGCACAGATAGGTCGGTGGCCTTTGCAATTAAACTATTTGAGTTTTGAGTCTCTCTCTCTCTCTCTCTCCTCTCTCTCTCTCTCTCTCTCTCTCTCTCTCTCTCTCTCTCTCTCCTCTGCTCTTCTCTCTCTCTCTCTCTCCTGAGGTCACTGAATCAAGCATATATAAACAATTTCGAATGACTAAATGTCAATCATGGAAACAACGACAGCCACTTTTAGCAAGCACGTATCTGAACAGAAAGGAATTTTTTTTCAGCCAAAACACATTAGCAGAGATGTCGCTTGTGTGACAGTCAGGACAGATAGATACACAGGTAAATAGACAGGCAAAGGAAACAGACAAAGGGGTATAAGTGCCAGTCGGTCAGACATTTTTTTTTTTTTGACAGAGGACGGATAGATCGGTTCCAGAGTAAGTCTCTGAGAGCAAAGGGAGTTTCCGTTCTTCGGGCGTCCGTATTCGGAAAATGGAGAATTGTGCTAACAGAACAAAAAAGAGGAGGATGTTACTTCTCTCCAAAGACATCTGAGGCAAAATTTGTAGTATATTGTGTGTGTGTGTGTTGTGTGGGTGTGTGTGTGTAGTGTGTGTGTGTGTGTGGTGTGTGTTGTGTGTGAATGTCTGTTGTCGTCTGTCTGTCTGGTATAGCTTGTGTGTGTGTGTGTTTAAGTGTGTGTGTGTGCATGTGTGGTGTGTGTGGGTGTGTGTGTTGTCTGTCTGTGTTGTACTGTCTGTCTTGTCTGTCTGTGTCCTACGTGTTGTCTGTGCTTGTATGTGTGCCCGCCGCGCCGCGCGGTGGGTCGTGACGTATCAGTAGTAGTAGTAGTAGTAGTAGGAGGAAGGATGATAATAACAACAACAACAAACTACTACTACTGCTGCCTACTTGCGTTGCTGTCTGCTGCTACCACTGCTGCTAGCCTGTGCTGCTACTGATGCTGCTGCTGCCCTGCTGACTGGGGGCTGATGCTGATGATTGATGATTCTGTTACTAATTCTACTCCTATTCCTACTACTTCTACTACTACACACTGCTGCTGCTGCCTGCTGCTGCTGCGTAAACTTAAAAAATGGGAAAATGGAAACAACCAAGCAAATTATCAAGCCAAACAAAAAGTTCATATAGAATACTAGTCACCACAGTCCATGTGCAGCCAGGGCTGTTGTAAGAACGGTGGAGGTTGTGGGTGGGGGGGGGGAGATATGATGGGGAAGAGGAAGCTGCTGCGGAAGAGAGAAGAGGGGGGGGGGGGGGGGGGGGGGGGAGCTTGTGAGTTTGTTGCAGCTGGGACAAGCCTACTTTAATCTGTTTATGTGTTCCAGCGCCTTCTCTCCTTTCCAGAGTGTGTATGCCTGCCTGCCTGTACTGTCTGTATGTGTCAGTGTGTCTGCATACCTGTCTGTCTGTCTATCTGTCTTGTCTGCCTGCCTGTCTGTATGTATGTCAGTCTGTCTCTGTCTGTCTGTCTCTCGTCTGTTTGCATGCCTGTGTCTGTCTGTCTGCATGTCTGTCTGTCGCTGTATCTGTCACGTGGTATGTCCTGTCTGGTCTGTCTCTTCTCGTCTCTCTCTACTCTGTCTCTCATGTACTATCTCGGAACTCTCTGTCTCTCTCTCTCTCTCCGCCTCGTCTTCTCTTCTCTCTCGTCTGGGTTCCCTAATATCTTCTATACTTGGCGTTTAAACAGCGGTCGAGTCAGTGCAGAACGCCTTCATTTCAAAAGTCAGACTAAAATAAAAGTTTTTTTTTTTTTCTTGCCGCCTTGCCGTCTGTATATATTTCCTGATTGGAAAGGCATTTCCATTTCACCACATCCCCCCGGTCGCTCTCGCTCCCTTTCTTCCTCCTTCAATCCCTAGTCATCCTCCCCTATTTGCGGTCACCCAACACCGCTCATCAGGGTTTTATTCTTTGTTGCGATTTATAGGAAAAAAAAAATTCTCGACGCCTCTTTCTTTTGGGTTGACAGAGGAGGCCTCAGGTGGTCATGCAACCGAGTTCGGAAGTCAGACGATGAAAGCAATCCCAAGTTGGAATACCAAACGGCGCACAAGTAGTAACGCAAAAGGAACAGAATTTATTTGTAACGTCGAAATGAAATGGCATTGCCATTTTGTTTTGGTCCCTTACCCAATTGTCCCTCTCAGTCTACTCTCAGTGTTATGCCGTTCTGGTGGTGGCCGGGTTGTACAGTGTGGGTCCCCCACCCGAGAACCCCACCCCCCGCCCCAACCCCCACCCCCCGATTGGTAGCCCCGTCCACGAACGGCCCACTACCCCAAGACCAACCCACATATCAAAAACGAACCCCCACACTCCCACACAGAAAAACGCCGAAAAAATCCACCGCACCGCACGCAACAACTCACCCCCCCCCCACCCCCCACCAACCCAAGCAAAACCACACTAAGACCCCAACCGAACAACCCCCCCCCCCCCCCCCCCCACCCCCCCCCCCCCCCCCCCCCCCCCCCCCCCCCCCCCCCCACCCCCCCCCCCCCCACCAACCCCCCCCCCCCCCCCCCCACCCCGCTTCTTCGGTGTGCGCGTCAACGATAGACCTGGAATGAGACAAAATTAATGTTTTCCTCTCGGTAGCTCGAAAGGTCGGTATGTTGATTTGTTTCGTTTTGACTTGCTGTGCGCATCTGCAAGAACGTCGTTTCGCGCGCGCCACGTGGTGTGTGTGTGTGTATATGAGAGAGAGAAAGTGAATGAGGGAGAGAGGGAGGGAGATAGACAGGCAGAGCAGGAATGGACCAG
>JADBJO010015754.1:0-5000 GCA_016801955.1 Conus betulinus | reverse complement strand
ACAAACAAAACGTACATGCAACACAATACAACAACACACCACCACACAAACAGAACACGACATAACACAATCCATTGAGACGACCGACAGAACGCTGTAGTTCAAATCCGCTCTCTCCTGTGCGCCTATTCTTTTGCGCGTTCTCAACCCTAACATTTCCATCTTCCCCTGAATGTCCCAGTGGGAAGAGTACCAGAGTTCGGCCCCATGCCACCGACCGTTGCGAGGTCCACGCCGCTGGCGACCGGCATCACAAAAACATGATGCTGTTTGTCGCCGTCCGCCTTCACTACGACAGTGTCGTTCTGGTGTTATCGGGTAGTGTAGGACGGGACAGGAAGGACGCCTGCCCACTCTGTCCCCAAAGGTTTGTGCCTTTCCTTCTGTATCTGGGTGGGTCGTTCCTCTGCTTAATTGGACACGTTTTAGCTGATATAGAACTATTCCTCTTTCTCCCTTTCTCCCAGACAGACACAACAAATAGTGGGGAGTGGTGCTGGACCCTCCATATATGGACATGCCAAGTATTAATCCCATGGGGCTACGGGGACCTACAAAAGGTATGTGGAGTTTTTGTGTGATGAATGACCCGGTTTTTTTTTTTGTGGGTGGGTGGTTTGGGGGTTTGTTGTGAATGCCCCTTTAAGGCAGTGGTGTGGGCCAATACTCCATCGTCTCGGATAGGTGCATTCTAGTTGGGTTGGAACGGTGTCATGGTGTCTGCGGGGTACTAAATACGGGTCCTTGTTGACTTTGAGTCTCGGGTGGGTGGCCTTCTCTTGGGCCCGAAAGTGGGGGAGGGGATTTTACACGGCGGTGCAGTTCTGAGGGGTTGTGGAGGGGGGGCTGGTGGGTTGTGATTATATTTTCTATTGGTGGCGTGCCACGACACTGGGGGCCACGGAACGCGGCCTGTGAGGGCGGGGGTTATTGTCTCCTTCGAAGGTACGGTGTATTGGAAAATGGAAGGTTTCAGGTGAAACAAGATGGGGGGTTAACGTCCGAGGGAAAAGGAGGCCTCCTGTGCCTGGCGAAACGGCGGGCTGGCGGCGAGTCGAAAGACCCGGCAACCCCTTGGATTAACGGTCCGTGCGCCTAGCGGGGCAGGTCGTGTGTTGGAGCGATTCCGCCGTGCCCAGAGTGGGGGTGGGGGTGCAAAAGAGGCCATTTTTTTAGATTTGTGGAACTATTGACGTGCGGGGGTCTGTACGGCGGGGGCAGTTCCTTCGCGTCAGGCCAGGGCAAATGAACTGGTTGGACAAGTTTTTTTTTTGTTTTTCATTTTAACAATAACCAAATATGGGTACGAACATAGGTTGTGTGTGAGAATGCTGACATATTTTTGTTTTGCCAATGTGGTTAACCACCCCGCACCCCACCACCGCCAAGTGCAACGCTACAGAAAGCTAGTCGTGTATCTGCTTTTGTGTTTGGGTCAGTGTTGCAGATTTGCAGGGCGGGAGACGTGGGTTTCAAGTCCCTGCGAGGCATTGATTTTTAACTTAGAATTTCACCCAGGACCCGGGTAAGTCCAGAACCAGTAAGAATTGAGTTTGCTAGAACCTCAAATGGAGGCAACCGAACCATCAATCAATTAACTAACTTAATGATTGTTCCCCCCTCTCTAGTCCTAAAATGTTCAGGACCACAACTGTGATGTGCGTTTTTTTTTTTTACCTCTCTGGGTATGGGTTGAACCCCGAAGTTTGTTATAGGATGAAGCGCGGCGTTACAAAAGCTTAAAAAAGCCGACCAAAAACACTACCTCAGCTGTCTGTCCGAATTGGGATTAAAAATCACATTTCAAGCATATTCTTCTTTCCTTCTTTTTTTCGTCCTTGGATTTCCAAAGGCATTTGTTTTATACCAACCCTGGCAACGAGTTATCTCTGAGCGAAGAAATGCCTGAATCAAAATTAAATGAACCTGCTAACAAGTTATGTGAATAAAATAGAATTTTCCGGGATCGAAAGAAAGAGAGAGAGAAAGAAAAAAGAAGTTAAACCAAGTTCTTCCCGATGAAAACTCTTGAACTTTTTCTTTGTGAAGAGCGAACCCAGCTTTTTATATCTCTCCTTTGGTCGTCTCTCTGCACTTGTAATGTCCTGAACTTTTTCGCCTGCCATTCTATTCGGTTTTTGCAAGATTTCATCATCTTCTGTGCTCAAGTTTTCACCACACAGCCTGAGATCTGTCTGTGGTCAACAAACATCCCTAAAGCGTGTTGTTCTGGTGCGCGTGTATGGGTGAGAACGTGGGTGGTTCGAAAGGGGAAGGAACTGTGCACTGACTGTAACAAAAAGAAGGGGTTGAAGTGGTAGGTTGGGGCGGGGGCAGAGAAAAGCAATTTGAGAATGGATAATCACCTTGATGCGAAAAGCGACTACAAGCACAAATAATGAATAAGCCAAAGAGTTTCTCTGTAGAAATGCCTGTTGTCCCCAGTTTCTGCCTCCTCCCCCTGCTCTCCGTTCTGCTCCTCTTTCTTCCTTCTATTCTCCCCTCCTCTTTCCTCCTGGTCTCTTTCATATCTCTTTTTCGCATATTATTATTGATTATTATTATTAATATTTATCATTAGCATCCATCATCATCATTTTATTAATCATACATTATCATTGTTATCATTAATTATCATTATTATTAAATTGCTATTTAGTACCATCATCATCATCATTTAAGCTGCATACATCATCATCATTATTATACTAACTCTATACTGCTACGACTACACTAACTACTACTACGACTAGCTATCAACACCACCCCGCACCACCACCATCGTCTCACCATGAAATGTTGTTTTAAATCCATCGAGTCCGTTTATTGGTCTGTCTGTCTCCAGATCCCGGGTAAATAAAAAAGAAACCCTGCTGAAAACCAGTTTTGCAACCAATTTGGTTTAAAAACAAAAAGGTTCCTAAATGGACAAAGCAAACAGCATTTGGTGCCATTGATTCTTGTGGAGCAGATCGGAATCAGAGAGGAGAACGTATAATACTCTCGACCTGAGAGAGGCTTACGCTCCTCCATAGGGTCCCCCTGAGGTAACATGTGATTTTAGGGAAAAAAAATTGTATTCATGCGTCTTTGATTTCAAAGGTAAAAGCTGTTTCAAAGATTCTGAAGTACAATCTCTTCCAGATTATGAAACATGTTGTTCTTTGACACACAAATTGTTTGTTTGTTTGTTTGTTTTAATTGATCTGACTTTCTCATTTCTTTCAACGGTAGGGGTCGCATCTTTCAGCAGATGTGCACCCACACAACCACACATTCCAGACACACCGTCCACAGTCCACATTCTGACCTCCGTTCCCTTTTACAACACCCGTCACTCACTGGTAAAACCCCCAGTACTATATCATGATAACCTTTATGACCAAGCCCCAGAGTTTGACACTGCAACTGCTGCCGAAAAAAAAAAGTCCCTTTTGGTGGTGGTCAGTGGCGTGGTCTGGTCTGTTTAGCTATCTATTCTATCTATCTATCTATCAGCTGTCCCTTCTTCTGTCCTAGCTAATCTATCTAATCTTGTCTATCTGTCTATCTTGTATTCATATTACTGCATCTACTACTATCCATCTATCTGTCTATCTATCTGTCTATCTATTATCTATCTGTCTGTCCCTAATTCTCTGTCTGTCTATTTATCAAACATATCCTATCGATGCATAGTCTATTCCCATAGGAAATTTTTTTAAATTCAAGCTTTTTCTCCGCCACAACTTTTTTTTTTGGCCAAGGACTACACACTTTACATAACTCGGTTAAACATTCTTTTTTTAAAAAACTGTTTTCACAGCAAATGTTGTTTTATAATGCAACAGTGTTTACACGCACGCACCACGCACCCGCACACACGGCACACATCACACAACACACACACCCACAACACCACACCACCACACACCACCACACATATATATAATATATATATATTATAGTGTTTGTGGTGGTTGTGTGTGTGTGTGTGTGTGTGTGTGGGTGTGTTTCCCCCACTACTTAAGTTGTTCAGTCATTTTCTATTATTTTGTTAATGAGTGAGAGGATTGCGTGTGCGTCGCTTAGCAGATCCAAGTACAGGTTGTTCTGCAACAATTCTTAAGCTGCTGACAATGCTTGGTTTATTCAAACAGCAAGCTGACCCATCAGACTGTTTCTATTTTGATCTCCTCCCCTTGCATCCTGGATGGATCCTCAGGCATAGGGCTCAAAGATTGTCCCATACCTTTATACTTCTTTGCATAATGTTTTTTAGTTTTAAAAATAACAGCAACTTTTTTTGCTCTCCAACACCACGCACACGCTTTCGTTTGGTTCATTGCTACTTTCTACTACTACCCTTCGCTGGCTGTTCGCTGTGGCTTCTTTGTGGGTGCTGGTTGGTTCTGTTTTTGAACCCTCGGGGTGAGACCCCAACAGAGTTTATCGCGGGGTGTGGTCTGTCTATTTTTTGAAACGCCAAGAGCAGTGTGTCATGGTCGTGTCTCTCTAATGAATCCGGATCCAGGCTATGAAAAGCTTAGGAGGGACAAAACAATTATATAGCTTATACAAGCAGTATATATTTAATAGCTTTTGACGAAAAATTGTAAAAGGTATATGTAGCCGGTCCTCCCAAAATAAGAGAAAGTAGCTTATTTTTTTCCGCGAGAAATTTAAAGGAAAATCACATGCTTCAGTGAATGTTTATCCATTTATTAGCATAGTATTTCCTAATTTTTTTTGTTCCGCGGGTTTTTTGATTTGTGTCCTCTAAAATCTAACTTTTATTTTTTAATTCAAGTTTTGTAAGGCGGCACTGTTGTATATTTTTAACCTTGCCTTTTGTTCCCATTTATAATTATATTGTTTATCGTTTATCTGACATATACCTGTACAACCCCGAAGCAACCGCGCTTTCCTTGTCTTCGTACTCGTTTTGTATTATTTTCACCTGGCTTGGCCTATTTTGAAGTGCTAACATTAAAAAAAACTGTTTTATTCTCTCTAGGAAA
>JADBJO010015753.1:37500-42753 GCA_016801955.1 Conus betulinus | reverse complement strand
CCACTGTGCATGGTCCTCAGCCAGTCTGCTGGTGTCACTCCATCCTCTGTCAACGAGTCTGAGGTCTCTCTCCACTGTCTGTCGCCAGCTCATCCTAGGTCGTCCTCTTTTTTCTCTGACCTGCTGGGGTCCATTTCATGGCCTGGTTTGCAGGTCTTGAAGAGGGTAATCTCAAGACATGACCCAGCCCAGTGGAGGGCGCCGTCTGCAGACGACGGTTGACGCGGGCAGCTGTTTGGACCTCTCCCTGACCTCTTCATTTGGTACAAAGTCTGACCATTTGCATTTGATGCCCAAGATCTCAGAAGAGGGAACTGACAGTAAATGGAAGAGGTTAGGACCGAACAAATGCCTGAGAGACAAGCAGGCAGATAAATGAGGGAAAAAAGCGGAATAAGCACAAAATGGCTTTTTTACATCCGGCCCTCAATAAAAGGGAAATATATAGAAAAATGCAATAACAACATCAGCAAAACTAATCTAGAATAGAAGTAAACATGCATAAACGCTATAAATAGAAAGAGGAAATGGTTAACACACAAAAGAACAGAAGACAATCAATGCCTGGAAGAGAGAGGGGAGAGAGAGAGTGAGAGAGAGAGAGAAAGAGAGACAGAGAGAGAGAGAGAGTTTGAAGATAGATAAATATATACAATAAACATTATCACAACAACAAAATTATAACACATTTCTGGAAAAAGAAAAAAAATCATTGAACAGGCACCCCATCCTGTAGGCAAAGACAAAAATTTACACTTGACAAGCAGCACCTTTGAGACAATAGATGAGAGAGACCAGTACAGAGAGAGAGAGAGAGAGAGAGAGAGAGAGAGAGAGAGAGAGAGAGAGAGAGAGAGAGACAGACAGAGAGAGAGAGAGAGAGAGAGAGAGAGAGAGAGAGACAGACAGACAGACAGAGAGAGAGAGAGAGAGAGAGAGTTTAAGAACATGAATTGGAAAATTCAGTCATTAGTTGGGTATGAAGTGCCCTTTTAAAGCTATATATGCTGGCTGGCATGAACATCAAGAGGGGGTGAAAATGCGGTTCCATAAGAAGCCGCCAGAGTAGTGAAGACTGGTTTTAACATATCTATTCTTGGACGGGGTATTACAATTTTATGAAAATGGCGATTTTCATTAAATCTAAATTTCTCTGTAATTGAAGGGGGAGCACGACCCGAAAGAATCTTAAACATGAAAAAAGCTTTATTGAATTTAAGCTTCAAGTTTAATGGTAAAATATCCAGATCTGTATAGTCAGAGTATGATAACGTAACCGATTTTAACAAAACTAATTTCAGGGAACGTCTAAAACTAAAACAAAGGTTGAGTATATGATTACTAGCTGAATCCCAAATTGTAGATGCATAATTATATGGGATTCAATATAAGCGTGAAAAAATATTTTACGTGAATGGCAGTCTAGGAAATGCTTTATCTTGGACAGCTGGTATATCTTTTTCGAAACTATTTTGCATAAAGACCGTACATGTTCTGACCATGACAGATTGTTGTCTATAACTACTCCTAAGACTTATGACACAGACTGTTTCTTCGATAGTTATACCATTGATAGAAAGGGGTGCGCTCGTATAAGAAAGGTTTTGACGTTTTTGTCTTGTGGTTATGATCATATGTTTGGTTTTGACAGGGTTTAGACACATATGGTTTAATTCAGACCATTCGGTTAGCTGGTTAATACTTTGCTGTAATAACATAGATACTTTTTCTGCTTTGCGATCACACGCATGAACAGTAGTGTCATCGGCGAACATATCACAAAGCGCTGGGAGAAACAGGGGGAGATCATTAATATATATTGAAAAAGTATGGGTCCTAGGACGGAGCCTTGAGGAACACCATGTTTGAGAGGCAAAATAGAAGATTGGCGTTCATGAATTGAGACAGTTTGTTTTCTGTCGCTTAAAAACGAAGAGATGAGTTCTAGAGCATTATTGGATAAACGGTACAATTTTTAACTTTTTTTAGAAGCAGTGTGTGGTCAATTACATCAAAAGCTTTTGCAAAGTCAATAAAAAGGACACCGGTCACCTTGTTTTCATTGATATTTGTAAGCCATTTGTCTACTAGGTTAGTCAGTGCAGTGTGGCAGGAGTGATGTTTCCTGAAACCAGACTGATTAGGGTGAAATAAGTATATTTTCAAAATGGTTAAGAATGCATCTTCGTAGATGATCCTCTAAAGGTTTGATACCACAGACAGGATAGAAATTGGTCTGTAATTACAAGGATCCGAGGTGTCACCTGATTTATAGATGGGTCTTACCCTAGCAATTTTGAAAGATTTAGGAAACTGGTTTTTAGATATACATAAATTGAAGATGTAGGTCAGTGTTTCAGAAATAATTGGAGCTGCAAGTTTTAGGATTTTGCCATCAATACCGTCTAAGCCACGAGCACATGTTTCTTTTAGACGGATCAGGGCATTATATACATCATGAACTGACATTAAGGGGGGATGTCTAAGTCTGAGGATATGGCTTTTGAATCACAGAAATCGTTAAGAGTGTTTTCGGCAGATCTATCTGATTTTATTGTTGTCTTAGCAATATTACAAAAATGGTCATTAAGTTTCTCGGACACAGGTCTTCATGAGATGTATTTTTATTGATGTTTTTTTGTTTGTCAGCTGATTGATAGCATTCCAAATTGTTCTGCTATTGGTATTAGAAGAAACAAGTTCTTGAAAGTACTTTTTCTTAGCTGCTCGTTTTACATAATTAACATGGTTTCTTTGGTTTACAAATTCTTTCTTTGTGTTCCCGCAGACAAAAGGTGATCTCTTTGGTTCATAGCATCCTGTACATCTTTTGATAGCCATGGTAACAGAGGGCTTCTCTAACACGCTTGGTTTTGAAAGGTGCATGTTTATCATAAATATTACCGCACCCAAAATGCAAAAAAATCCGTTCTGAATGCAAAAATGGCTGATTACGCAAACAAACAGTATTCCAACATGATATCAACATCAAGCCCTAAGGGAGGCAATCACACTGAGAGAGAGAATCGAGATAAGAAACCCCACAGCCAAAGCCGCTTACGAGATTATTGAATCAGTGATCTGATCGATCAGTCCCTCATGACATCACCAGAAACCTATCTGACGCCAGTATGGCGTCTTTCGTTTTCAAATGGACACAAAACATGAATGTTTTTTGTCGATCACGTAGTTTGCATTTGTGCTCCAAAAAAACATTTTTGACAAATGAGAATGGTGGAGGGGAGAGGTTGGGAGTAAACTGGTGGGTGAATAACAGAAAGACAAATACTTAGTGAAGTAATTGTCTCCGCTTTTTCTTTCCTTTTTTTCCTCTCTTATATATTCTCTCTTGTACGCTCAATTGCATCAGTAAATGTGCATGGAGGGGTATGCATGCACTCACTGGTACTCTGATTTCACTGGTTAATCAATGCATAGACATTTCACTGGGTTTTCTTGTTGTTTTAGACTCCTGATTATGTCCCTTTTTTTTTTTCGTTGTTGTTGATTTCATTTTTTTTCTGTATGAATGTCATACGGCGGTCCCCGTGCACACAGAGACAATCATGCACCCCACACACTACAACACATCTTACTCCCTTCTTTCGATGTAACAAACCAGAATACAATTCTAAATTTCTCCCCGGTAAAAGAAAACTTGTTTCTTCTTTCTGTGCACGCCTCATTTATTTTGGCGTGAGGGGTGGTGTGGTGTGGTGTTAATATTTCCTCCCCCCCCCCACCCCTCCCCCCATTTTTCCAATATGTTGTTCCCACAAGACGTCCCTTTCATACAAAGTGTTAATACTGTTCTCGGCAAAAACTATATCTAGGTCACACTGACCTCAATTCATTTGCCCATTTCACAAAAACTCCTTTTCCAGGTCATACAGACGACCAGTTTGCCTTACACAAACAACAAACCAACTGCACCCAGAGAGCCCCAACTCTCCTTCAATTCTCCAATGGAAAACAAAAGAAATCCTCTCACGTTTTCAGTCACCAAACAAACAACACATCCACTCCCTGACTACACCATCACATCAAATTTCCAAATCAAAATCTCTCTCGACAGCAGACATTCCAAAGCATCTCAAGCACTGCGAGGGGCTACGCCCAAGCAATACCTCCAACATACAGGATGTTTTCCCTAGAAAGATAAACCACTCTCTTCAATCTTCAGTTTGGAAGGTCAGCCGTCATTATTGACTATTATTGACCTGTGTGCCCAGAGGCGTAAGATGAAAAGAAAAAAAAAAAAGGTCTATTAGGGGCAACAAAAAGATGGCAGAGGATCTAAAGCAGCCTCAGCACCCCCCCAACCGCATACCCCTGAGTTCAACTCCGGGACAGCGTTGTTGCGGCAGGCAAATAGGGGACCCCACTAGCCTAACCTGGTGTCTGGAGAGCCTTATCCAGTAACCGTAGCGACCCCCGGGTCAAGACCTGGACCGGCTCATCCCTATCCTTCAGGTCTTCTATCAGTAATCTGAATTAATAACTTGCATGGCGATTGATCACAGGATCCACATCTTGCTTATGGGATGTGTGAATGGGGCAGAACCTGGAAATGATTCCAATCACGATCAAAAACGAGACTAAACGATCCAGATTCGAGATCACGATAAAAAGCTCGCATTGAAAATTATCAAATAAGTTCGCACATCCCACACTCACCTTAAGATCAATGGTATACTAGCCTACGAAAATTAGCGTAGAGTTCAACTCTGTCATATACTTTCTTCCTCCTCTTCTCCTCTGAACTAATCTCTCTCTCTCTCTCTCTCTCTCTCTCTCTCTCTCTCTCTCTCTCTCTCTCTCTCTCTCTCTCTCTCTCTCTCTCTCTCTCTCCTCTTAGAGGAAGTCTTCCAGTTCAAAATGCACAAAAAGGGACAATGATATTTTTCCGGGGCGCATGACAATGAAACTTCTTTTTCACATTAAAAGGCTCCCGTGGGTGGTGGATGAGTCTGATTCCTCAGTCCTGGCCGGACAACACAGAGCACGTCATTTTTCACCTGGTGCCGGAGCTTCATGATGAGCATTTCAAAGACTGGCTCCAGCTGACACGAGGCAGTTCAGCCTTTGTTGGCTATGAAGCAGATACTGTGAAGAGGTGTGGAAACAGCGGAAGATCGGTGTTCATGTTCCAGTTTCAGTTTCTGTTTCATCAAGAGGCGTCACTGCGTGCGGACAAGATCATATGCGCTACACCACATCTGCTGAGTTTTGAGACCACATACACATAATTTT
>JADBJO010015753.1:15000-25000 GCA_016801955.1 Conus betulinus | reverse complement strand
GCGCGCGTCTATGTGTGTGTGTGTGTGTGTGTGTGTGTGTGTGTGTGTGTGTGTGTGTGTGTGTGTGTGTGTGTGTGTGTGTGTGTGTGCGAGCACAGGTGAAAAGACCATGATTCAAACAAGTACAAAATAGAAGACAGGTCAAATGCAGCTAGATGGAAACAACTGGAAACAAGAGACAACACAGATGTACCAGCCTGTATGTAGTTTCTTGTCTGTCAACGTTAACTACCCACGATCTGCTGTTTTGAATATAACCCTTCTGTCAATACATACTACAAGCAAAAAAGTGAGCTTGCCAATCCTTAAATTCTAAATACGTAGAAACCGTTCTGAACTTGTCTCCTTACAGAAAATACCTTAGATTTATCATAAAGAACGATGAAGCGTGGAGCATTAAACAGTAAGTGTTGCAATCCCACAAACCTTTTTTCCCCGTTTAATGAAAGCATGCAGAGTGAAACAAAGGTTTGAACTTCAGCGCAAAGCGTGTTGACCTATTTGAAACGGAAGAACAGTCCATATGGACATTTTGTGCAGGTATTTATTTCTAACTGTGCTTGATTTGGGTAAAGGTTACAAATTCCATTATCAACTGTTATATAGCTTCCATTCTATGTGTATTGTTTCTATGGAAACCATACAACGGCTGATGAATCGTGAAAGCTAGAATGTCGCCACAAGAATGGTAAGCGCCGCAAAGCAGAAGAAGCGGGTTCCTCCCCCACCCACCCCACCCACCCCCTACCCCCCATCACCTCCCTCGCACCCAAGACACAAAACTAGCAGACTGCAGAATTGAAAAAAAAAAAAGAAAGGGTAGGAGGATAGAATCAGGTGGAAAAGGTGGGGAGAGGAGGACATTACAAGGAGAGGAGAAACGAGAGGTAATAGTGGTGGTGGTTAGATCTGCATAGAGCTCAAAAGGGAAAGTGGAGATGTGACCACAAGAGAAGTCAGACCCACAAAGAAGAAGAGACGAGTGGAGATGTGACCACAAGAGAAATCAGATCCACAAAGAAGAGATTAGTGGAGATGTCACCATAGGAGAAGTCAGATCCACAAAGAAGAAGAGATGAGTGGAGATGTCACACAAGAGAAGTCAGATCCACAAAGAAGAAGAGATGAGTGAAGAAGATGTCACCACAAGAGAAGTCAGATCCACAAAGAAGAAGAGACAAGTGAAGATGTCACCACAAGAGAAGTCAGATCCACAAAGAAGAGACGAGTGGAGATATCACCACAAGAGAAGTCAGATCCACAAAGAGAGACGAGTGGATATATCACCACAAGAGAAGTCAGATCCACAAAGAAGAAGAGACGAGTGGAGATGTCACCACGAGAGAAGTCAGATCCACAAAGCAGAAGAGACGAGTGGAGATGTCACCACAAGAGAAATCAGATCCACAAAGAAGAGATGAGTGGAGATGTCACCACAAGAGAAGTCAGATCCACAAAGAAGAAGAGACGAGTGGAGATGTCACCACAAGAGAAATCAGATCCACAAAGAAGAGATGAGTGGAGATGTCACCACAAGAGAAGTCAGATCCACAAAGAAGAAGAGATGAGTGGAGATGTCACCACAAGAGAAGTCAGATCCACAAAGGAGAAGAGACGATACCCCCTCCAGCTCCCCCCCCCCCCCCCCCCCCCCCTATCCCTATCACCATCACACCACCTTACGAAACTGGTAACCAGTTGACTGGGAATGGGGGAAAGGAGGGGAAGGGGCGAGTGAGATACGAGCAGAGGAGGAGGCAGGGGAAATGAGGGGGGAGGGGGTGGACAAAGAGAGGGTCGAGGGTAACGGTTGGTGGTGGTGGTGAGATCTGCATAGAGAAGAGATAGCACCCTCTCAAACAAGTTGCTAGACAATCCCCAGACAAGAGGGAGGTGTCCCTATCGCACCTCACTGTCTCTTACAGTTCTGGGGGTCCGTGCTTTGAATGCCGTCGACTGTGGTGAAGAGGACAGTGAGCCGTTCTGTGACAATTTTTGCACAGAGGTGCGAAGGAAGAGTAGGTGGGGTGAGGGCGAGGGGTGGGGGGTGGGGGGGGATGGAGATGGCTGACGTCAGTGTAAAGGATGAGTTGGAGTGGAAGCAAGTTGAAGAGAAGCAGAGGAGGTAAGGAAAGTGAGGCCTGCGTGTTGTTCAGGTGCTGACACTCCGTCAGTAATGAAGTCATTCAAGACAATGTTCTGTTGAAACAGGTGGATGGCACTGCCTTTTAGTCGTTTGATACATGAGATTATTGTTGCGTAGTTGTTGATGTTGTTGGTGCTGGTGTTGTTGTTGTTGTTTGTTGTTGTTTTTCTTCTTCTTCTTCTTCTTCTTCTCTCCTCCTCCCTCCTCCTCCGCCTCCTCCTCCTCCTCCTTCTTCTTCTCATTCTTCTTCTCTTTTCCTTCTTTTTCTTCATGTTCGCACAAAAAAAGCTAAAAAACCCAATCAAACTCGTTTTCTATAATTATTTCTGATCACTATTGAAAGTGAGAAAACATACATAGACAGTAATATTCCCATTTCTTTGTCAAACCAGAATGACATTATCACCGACCCCTCATCATTGACGCCAGTCATCCTCCACAGAAGAAGAAAATATTTTAGACTTTCTATCCAGTTGTCCTTGTTTTCATTGATCTTTGGGAATGAACTCGTTGCCAGGAAGTAGGCCACAACTGACAGTTTAACTGAGAACCCCGACTTCCAAACATGGCTTCTAGATTCACACGCTAGTTCCCTTACTGCGCTATGCAATTAACTTCTTGACATTTGCTGAGTGCGGAATTCCTTCACCCAGGAAGAGATTCGACCTGGAAGTCTACAACCTGCCCACAGCTGAAATGGAAGGCTTTAGGGAAAAGTGCTGAAGGGAGAGAGTAATGGGCGAGGGTGTAGGAAAGTGGGCTATGTTCTTTGTGTGGGTGCCTCTAGACATGGTGTGAAGGGAGTTTTTTTTTTTCCATGAGACCAAGTGCTCACAATATAGGGCAGCAGAGAAGGATGGCATGGTAACCCTGCTTTTTTTAACATCTTATTTTCTCCTACTTTTCAGTTTGAATGAGAGAGAGAGAGAGAGAGAGAGAGAGAGAGAGAGAGAGAGAGAGAGAGAGAGAGAGAGAGAGAGAGAGAGAGAGAGAGAGAGGAGTGAGACAGAGAGAATGGGACATTCTCATTTGTATTATATATATTCTGTTTTTCCATAAAAAATCAGTTTGTTCTTATTCATGCAGAGAGTGATTTTTTTTCATCTGTGCTTTCTCTATTTCAGCCCTCTCTATAAATTTCAGTTTGAGTTCATCAAAGGAGATAGAGACAGACAGACAGACAGACAGACAGACAGACAGACAGACAGACAGAGAGAGAGAGAGAGAGAGAGAAAGAGAGAGAGAGAGAGAAACAGAGAGAGAGAAAGGGAGAGAGAGAGAAAGTCTTATCTTCCATGTTCTTTAGCTGGGTGAGTGCTCTTATTCGCTCCTACATAGAGCCACATTTGGGAACAATCTGTGGCACTCTTCCTGCCAGCAATCCAGAGAACTCTGAGCATTAAGAGCAAGAGGAGGGAAAAGAAACCAGATACGATCAAGTCATGAAGGACCACAGAGTGTGAGGCAGGTTGATACACGTCTCCATAACTGACACCAGGAGGATCCTTTTTCATTTGAGACATGGCCAGTGTATCGCCCTTCCCTAAACGCAAGTCCTTACATTCCCCACTTACACTCCACTTCACCCAACATCCACTCTTGCCCTTCTGCTTGAATATTTCCCACGTATAACGTGCCCAGGCATCCATCAGCTCTGAGAAATATAAGTATACAAGACATCAGTAAGAGGAATTTTACCACGACTCTAGCATAAGGCCCATGATACGGGCCACAGCTAACAAAATACATGAAAAAAATGACTTTTAAAACAAGCCTTATTTCCATTTCAGAAGAGCACGTGATAGAATGGTTAGAGCCTTTGATGATGGACATGAAAGTTGTGAGATCAAAGCAACTTGTGAGGCAGAAATTTATGGTTTAAAAGCTGATTCAGTTCAAGGAGGTTAAGGTGGTGGAAGGAGGTGAATGGGATATACCCCGTAATGCTGTGCTGTAGACAAACTAAACCTCTAACAGTCCACTGTTCCCAAGGTCCATTAAGCCATGGGATTTCAATGTGTGTTAACCTGACAGCCGCTGGTGTTGAAGGAGTGAAACCCTGCCATTAATACATGGTAATGTCACACACGCATGTACAAAATATGCAAGTCGGTTTGTATACTTATTCCCTAATGAGAACTTTCAACAGAAACAGAGCTGCATGAACAGAAACAATGGCTATGGTGCTGACTATGCAATAACAAGAACGGTTTCACAGAGGGCCTGTATTTATGACCACGATACAATTCCCAACAGCCTTCCACTGTGCCTGTGTTAGAGTGTTGGGTTAGAGAGGGAAATCAAGTCTATGCTGTTTTTATTCTGTTATTACTACGTCCACCTAGACATTTACACTGTCTATCTTTTGAGAAAAATCACACACACACACACACACACACACACACACACACACACACACACACACACACACACACACACACACACACACATGTGAAGTATGAGGTATTCTAAAATCTGGTAATGTTGCAACCATAGTGACGATACGAACATTTTTTTCCTTTATTCATGTTTAAATGAACGTACCCATTGCCAAGACTTGAGTGGATTTCAACGTGGTGACAGCCCTGATATGGCCCTTTGTGATCGGCTGGGCTATAAGCAACATTACCTACCTACCTACCCACTGCCAAAAAAATGAAAATTTGAACACCTAACAAAAATCCTGATCTATCTGAACAAAAGGTCAGTCCATGAGAATACTGTTTGCGGTGTTTCATTGTGCTCGTTCTTGGTGAAGGGTACAAACTCCAGTACCAACTTTAACACAGCTTCAAGTCCATTCTGTGTATACCATTTCCATGGAAAGCTTTTAAAAAGAAAAAGTGGAGATGTCACCACAAGAGTCAGATCTGCAAAGAGAAGATGCGATACCCCCTGCCCCATCCCACCCCCTCCCCCTCACCATCACCATCACACCCCCTCCCCCTCACCATCACACCGCCTTACGAAACTGGTAGCCAAACTGACTGGGAATGGGGGAAAGAAGAGGAAGGGGCGAGTGAGATGCCAGCAGAGGAGGAGACAGGGGAATGAGGGGGGGGGGGGGGGACAAAGAGAAGGTCGAGGGTAGCGGTCGGTGGTGGTGATACCTGCACAGAGAGGAGAGAGCACCCTCTCAAACAAGTTGCTAGACAGTCCCCAGCCAGGAGAATGTGTCTCTATCCCTCTTCACGTCTTTTACAGTTATTGGGGTCCGTGCTTTTAGTGCTGTGGGCAGTGGGGAAGTGGACAGTGAGCATTCTGTGACAATTTTGCACAAAAAAAAGGTGGAACAGAGACGGAGGTGGGTGTGGGTGTCGGGGGGGGGGGGGGAGGGGAGTGAGGTGGTTGAAGGTAGTTTAAGTTAGGAGTGAGAGGAGGATCGCTGAGTGAAAGCAGGTTGAAGAGTAGGAGAGGGGAAAAAAAGAAACTGAGGTCTGTATGTTCTTTACGAACAGACACTCCATCAAAACTGGAGTACTGCAAAACAACGTGTCTGTTGGCATGGATGGATAGCTCTGCCTTTAATTTGTTGGATACACCTTTTTGAAGTTATTTCTTTTTATAACCATCAGACTCTGGAACCAAGCGGACTTACCAAAATTATGCAGGGATATTCATGATTTCAGTCGCCTTTTTTTTGCAGGTCTCATAGTGGTAAAGATAATGTCAATGACCTTTGGAAGTGCATAAAAACTAACCTGGAATTTATTATGGATGACAACATACCAACTAAAATAACTTCCAGCAAGAACCATCAGCCATGGATTAATACAAAAAACCAAACGTTTGTTGAGAAGGAAACATCGGTTCTTTAAGAGATTGAAACTACACCCCAATTCAGAAAGATTACTGATTAGGTATCAACATATTAAGAGAAGATGTCAGAAGGAATGTCGGCTTGCCCACTCCAATTATGTTAATTCGATTATTTCAGAAGGTGATCATCAAAACAAGAAATTATGGTCTACATAAGGAGTAAGAGACAGGACAATATTGGGATTCCAGACCTGATAAATAATCGGAATAACCTAATATAGGACCATGAAGGAATAGCAAATTTGCTAAACAATCAGTTCTGTTCGGTTTCTCAAATCCCAAGCCTCTAATTAATGTTAGACCAAAGGATGATGATAAGCTCCCCAAAATGCAAAATATCAAAGTAAGCAAAGCAGGAGTATTTAAGTTACTGACCAACATAAGTGAAAACAAAGCTACTGGTCCTGATGGCATTCCTGGCAAGCTCTTAAAATTATGTGCCAATGAATTGACTGAGGTATACCAACTACTTTTCCAAGCTTCTCTGGACCAGGGAGTAATGATTGAGTGATTACAAAAAAACTCTTGGAGGACATTGACAATAGACGATTATTAGAAAAGAAGAACTCTTCCTCCTTCACATCCATCCCTTCCTTCACCTTCCGCCCCCCCCCCCCCCCCCCCCCCCCCCACCACCACCACCACTCCCCTTCCAGCGAGTGTTTCCGCCCTGAACTCTCTCCACTCTAAGCGGGCTTGGCTGCACTCAGGTCATGACCCCTAGATGTCCTGCTGCTGTCAGCCTCTTTCTTTTCCATCACGCTGCCAGAAATGGAGCCAGCCAAGTCTGACGGATTGGCGTCTCAATTCGTTGTTGTTTCAGGTGGGTCTCTTCCCACACTGCTATGGGATACTGGTTTTAAGGTGGAAAGTTCAAACCTTATGAAGCTCACTTCTGTTCCTGCTTGATCACACCTAGCTGGAACTGTTTTCAGCTGCATCTGCCATTGTCTTCATGGTTTATCATATTATTATTATTATCACTATATTATTATTGTTATCATTATTATTAATGTTGACATGATATAGTGCCTCTCCTCGGCAAGAGACCAAGCTCAAAGCGCTTTACAATCCACACACATTTACACCACGGGCTGCCTGCCTGGGTAGTGCCGACTGAAGAGCTACCAGCTGGCGCTTCTTTCAATCGTCTCCCGTGTCATCCATATGTCATCCATCGTTCAATACCGTTCACTCAATTTCCTTACTTCCTTCGTTCTTTCCATTTCTCACGCAATGGTGCATGCTATGTGTAATGTGTCATCCCTACCAACGGCCAAACTGGCCTTCTCTTCCGAAAGTTGTGTGATGGGATTTTTCGTGTGTGCAAGATGTTACGCGTGCGTTCACACACGGAACCTCGGTTTATAGTCTCATTCGAAGGACAGTACAGTCAGAACCAATGTTAACGTTTTGTACCGAAACGGCCTGGCGGAGATTCGAACCCACAACCCAAGGATCATCAAGATTACGAGACTGGCGCTCTACCACTGAGCTGTTCTGGCCCCCGGGTTTGGTCCTCTTCTTTCCTGAAATCATTAGCTTTTCACTGGATCGTAGACTGATGAACCGGAGACTCTCCTTGCTCCAGCCTCAATGGCAAGGACTTTGGCTGGATGCCAGAATCCTTCAAGCTGCTGGGTACACTAGCATGCTTCTCAGTCTTGTAGATGTGGCCTTGCTCTATTCTGCTTTCATACAGTAAAATATATTTCTAATCACATCAGAGTGACATACTTACTGACCCCTCATACTCTGTGTTAATAATCTTTCATGACAAATGTTTGAAATGGAACAGTTGAGTTTAACGAACTCGCAGCAAAAGCTTTCAGAGACAAGTTGTCCTTTTGTGGTAGTCTTTGTGTCAATCGAATGTTTGAGAGCTTTCCGTCTACTTTTATGGGCGTATCAGGGCCAGTAAATCAACTGGAATTTAGACCTTTGTTTTCTAGTCAGTTCAAACTTTCAAAAAGAAAGAAGCCATCGGTAAATGAAATTCTCGCTAAAGAAGAAGTGGGAATAGTGAACGGTCTGAGGTAGGACATGTCACACAAATGTAAGTAGGTCAAATCAATAACGTCAGTGAGGTAACTAGTTTCTTTCTTTTTTTTTTTACCACTATGAAGCAGCTGCCAGAAACTGGGCCACAAGAACTAAGACTTTAAACGAAAAAAAAAAAACGTCCACTTTCAAAACGTGGCCTATTCTCCTTCCTTCTGGGATCCACACGCTGGTTCCATTACTGCACTGTGTTATCATCTATCAGCCTGGCATTTGCACAATGCAGCATTCCCCCAGCCGGAAAGACGTTCGGCCTGGAGGTCCACAGCTCAGCCAGAACTGAAACAGAAGTGGCGAGGAATGGCGCCGCAAGGTGAGAGTGATGGGCGGGGGGTTGGGGAACGTGGGCCGGTACCTTTGTTTGTGTGTGGACGGCGATGTACATGGTGTGAAAGGATTTTCTCTGTATGTGTGTGTGCGTGTGTGTGTGTGTGTGTGTGTGTGTGTGTGTGTGTGTGTGTGTGTGTGTGTGTGTGTGTGTGTGTGTGCATGTACGCGTATGTGTCTGTGTGTGTATGTGAGTGTGTCTGTGTGTTTGTATCTGTGTGTCTGTGTCTGTCTGTTTGTCTGTCTGTTTGTCTGTCTCTGTGTAAGACAGACAGACAGACTGTGAAAGATGGCATATTAATCTTTTAAGAGGGGGGGGGGGTGAGAGAGAGAGAGAGAGAGAGAGGGAGAGAGAGAGAGAAAAATGGAGAGACAGACAGTCAGACAGACAGACAGACAGAGAAAGAGAGAGCGAGAAAGACAGGTTGATAGAGACAGAGACAGACAGACAGACAGACAGACAGACAGACAGACAGACAGACAGACAGACAGACAGACAGAGAGAGAGAGAGAGAGAGAGAGAGAGAGAGAGAGAGAGAGAGAGAGAGAGAGATTTATGTCATCTCATCTTCCGAAGTTCTCTAGCTGATATTACTCCCCCGATGCTCGTTCCACCCCTCTCCCAGATTCAGCCACTTTCAGGGCACATTCTGTGACGGCCCCACCCCCAGCAACCCACAGGGAGCGGTACACATGAGCACATGGGCATGACAGAGCAAGGGGAAATGATCCACCTATCCTGTAGGCAAGAAGGATCACACAACGTGAGGCAGCTTTATTCATCTCTCCATGATGGATGCCGTGGATTTTCGTTCGGGTTGGAGATTACATGGCAGATATACTGTCTCCCGCCCCCCCCCCCCCCCCCCCCACACACACACCTTCCTTTGCATACGCCCCTCCTCCTCCCTCTCCCAACCCACCCTACCCCCTGACCATCTCGCTCTTACCTTTCCCCACCCTAAAGCTTCCATTTAGAATATGCCAGGGTCTGAACCAAAACTGAGAAACGTAATCTCACTCAAGAGTTTCTCAGGGAATGTCAGCAACACTCTCAGAGAGACATACGTTGAATACATGAAAACTTACCGTTATCTTTTTTTTACAGTCTAATGTGGCACATGCGTGTGCAAGATATTTAAGTCGGCTGCGTATAACAATAAGGGAAGCTCCACTACACTCTTCTGTCTCACGTCCCAAAATGCGTTCAGACAGCATGACTAGTTAGCCTTTCTGTAAGTATGTGCCCGGATGAAAGAAAACAGTGACAGCTGTGTTGACGTATGTACTCATAACAGTTCCTGAGTGGGACAGCCTGACGTGTACCAACACACACACACACACACACACACACACACACACACACACACACACACACACACACACACACACACACGCTATTAAAAAAATCACAGGTTGAGTAAAAGCCAATGTCTCCCTCCTATCTGTTTTCTGCCTGTGTTCGTCTCCAATGGTTATGTCACCTCCCAGCTTCCTTCTTCTTCTTCTTCTTCTTCTTCTTCTTTCTTCTTCTTCTTCTTCTTTCTTCTTCTTCTTCTTCTTCTTCTTCTTCTTCTTCTTCTTTCTTCTTCTTCTTCTTCTTCTTCTTTGCCTTCTTCTTCTTCTTCTTCTTCTTCTTCTTCTTCT
>JADBJO010015753.1:5000-7500 GCA_016801955.1 Conus betulinus | reverse complement strand
ACAGACGACAAATGACTATGTCAAACAGGGAATGTGACACAGACGACAAATGACTATACCAAAACAGGGAATGTGACACAGACGACAAATGACTATGTCAAGCAGGGAATGTGACACAGACGACGACAAATGACTATGTCAAGCAGGGAATGTGACACAGACGACAAATGACTATGTCAAACAGGGAATGTGACACAGACGACAAATGACTATGTCAAACAGGGAATGTGACACAGACGACAAATGACTATGTCAAACAGGGAATGTGACACAGACGACAAATGACTATGTCAAACAGGGAATGTGACCAGACGACAAATGACTATGTCAAACAGGGAATGTGACACAGACGACAAATGACTATGTCAAACAGGGAATGTGACACAGTCGACAAATGACTATGTCAAGCAGGGAATGTGACACAGACGACAAATGACTATGTCAAACAGGGAATGTGACACAGACGACAAATGACTATATCAAACAGGGAATGTGACACAGACGACAAATGGCTATATCAAACAGGGAATGTGACACAGACGACAAATGACTATGTCAAACAGGTATGTGACACAGACGACAAATGACTATGTCAAACAGGGAATGTGACACAGACGACAAATGACTATGTCAAACAGGGAATGTGACACAGACGACAAATGACTATGTCAAACAGGGATGTGACACAGACGACAAATGACTATGTCAAACAGGGAATGTGACACAGACGACAAAATGACTATGTCAAACAGGGAATGTGACACAGACGACAAATGACTATGTCAAACAGGGAATGTGACACAGACGAAAAATGACTATGTCAAACAGGGAAAAGAACCAAGACCAAAAGAAAATAACGTACGTGAGACAAAAGGTCGATGCGTATAAAGAGTGATGAAGTAAACGTCTCTTGGGTTGGTGATGATTAAAAGTTAGGGAATAGAGCCTTTCATTGGATATAATGCCAGCTTCCTGTCTTAACAGCAGCAGCAACAAGTAGCAGCTGTAGTAATTAAGGTAATAACAGCAGAAGACGCAGTGCCTAAAATAATGATTCTAAAAACAGAAGCAGCAGCATTCTTACGCAACAGCATCATCGTAAACAGCAGCAATTTAACGCCTGCAATGGCGTTAGCAGAACAAACCACAGCATTACCGGTAACACCTTCCTTGTGGCAGGAACGGTAAGAGTATTAGGATATAAGCAGCAGCAGCAGCAACAGCATCAGTAGCAATGGCAACATCACACCATCATCATTATCATCATTATGAACAGCAGCACCAGCAAAGCAATAAGTATTGTGATTTAAAGCAACATCAACAGCTGCGATTGGTTCGTGCCACTGCAGTTCTGCCGGGGGGGGGGGGGGGGGGGGGAGGAGGGGGAGGAGGGGTGCCACTATTACTAGCAACAATACAAACAACACTAAAACAGTGACGACAACAAGGACAAAAGCTACCACATTTTTGAAATGACATATGTGGGATTACAAACAAGAAAATGAAAAAAAGAAGAGGGGAAAAGAAGGAGAGGAGGACGGGGGAGGGTGTGGAAAGAAAAGGAAAAGAGAGGAAAAGAATTAGTGGAGGTGTGTGTGGAGGAAGTGTGGAAAGGAAGGAAGGAGAAGGGAAAGAAAGAGGTGGGCAAGAATGAAGGGAGAGAAAGGGGAGGATGTGGAGAAAAAGGAAAGAGAGAGAGACACTAGGAAGCGAAGGAGAGAGAGAAGGAGGAAAACACGGGGAAGTGGAGGAGAAGAAAGGAGATGGGGAGATGGTGGACTGGCAGGTGTGTGTGTGTGTGTGTGTGTGTGTGTGTGTGTGTGTGTGTGTGTGTGTGTGTGTGTGTGTGTGTGTGTGTGTGTGTGAACATAAGTGAACACTTCCACCAACAGGCACAGTTCAGACCAAACAGTCTGAGGGGGGGGGAAATGACCGTCATATTAAATCCGTCGAATTTTGACGCTGAAAATCTGCTCTGATAATGGCGTTATACATCCACATTTCCATGTTTTATTAATGGACACCTATAGCCGCTAAAAAAAAGCAAACAACTAAAAGAAACAACAACAACAAAACAAATACCATCCTCTCCATACCCCTATCCTCATAACACCCCCCCCCCCTCCCCCCACTCCAAAAAAAAAAAAGAAAAGAAAAGAAAGATTCAAAGATTCAAAACACGGTCTGTAACAGCAAATGACTGAGAAAGAAAAAAAAAAACCCTGCTCACTCACACCACTCGCACGCCAATCACCACACCTTCCAATAAAATCTCTCATGCTTATTTTCTCACTCTCTGCGCTGCTGTCAACCCCCTCCCCCTCTTTTCCCGCCCTCCCCTCCGCCCCCCCCCCCCCCCCCCCCCCCTCTCCTTCTCTTCCCCCTGTCCACCCAAAGCCCAGAAATCATGCTGTGTATATAACACATGATGCACGCCATGCCCACACAGCTGCTGTGCGCATAAGATCCGGCCAAAACAAACAGGAGCGTGTAAAGAGAC
>JADBJO010015753.1:0-2500 GCA_016801955.1 Conus betulinus | reverse complement strand
ATGTATTTTAAAGAGAACTGAATCTTTATACAGCTTATAAAAAGACTCAAAAGAGACTTTTTTAAGAGTCCATAGGCTTCGTGAAGACTCAAGGGGTATTTTGACATAGACAGAATTTTCAGAGTTTTTGGATCCCATGCGGGCAGTTCTGTCTGCCCATTCATTCCTACAATCCCACAATGTGACGGAATCCAGCAAAAGTCCACTGTTATCCCTCTAGATGTAAGGAAATGGATCAGAATTTTTAGTTCGGTGATAATCTCGGCGCGATTGGTAGCAGCAACAGATTCCATTGCTTGAAGAACACAAAAAAGTATTCTAGAAAAATCACGTGGAATGTCAATAATATAATGCAGAGCCATTAGAATGCTATCAGTTCAGCCGTAAAGACAGAAAACCCCTTTCCAAGATGGAAAAGATTTATCTGCTTTCAAAGCAGGAATAACAAAGCCGGAACCAGCATTGCCATTTAATGTGCACGTGTGTGTGTGCGTGTGTGTGTGTGTGTGTGTGTGTGTGTGTGTGTGTGTGTGTGTGTGTGTGTGTGGTGTGTGTGTGTAGGTGCAGGTATGTGCGTGTGCGCATGTGTGTGTGTGCACGTGTGTGTGTGTGTGTGTGTGTGTGTGTGTGTGTGTGTGTGTGTGTGTGTGTGTGTGTGTGTGTGTGTGTGCACGTGCGTGCATACAGAGTGATACTAACTGCTCCTTGTGGACATGGCTTTGCTGTCATGCAAGTGCAATGAACATAAAAGTAACAGAAACAAAGACCTCATTACATAACACGCAGAATGCCTCAACATTAGAATGATGTGCTCATGGGTTTGGCGAAGAAAGTCAAATGATATGTTCAATGATAGTTTCTGGATTTTATATAAGTATATATATATATATATATATATGGGGGGGGGTATACATATATATATATATATATATATATATATATATATATACGTGCATATATATATATGAGTAAGAATATAGGTTTCTGGATTCTGGATTCAACATTAGAATAGTGGTTAAAGACTCAGAATCAAAACTTACTTAGAGAATATTTCGACAGGGTCGCCCTGTCTTCTTCAGCTCACTGTTGCTGTTGTGGCAGCGAGGCCTGGTGGGACGACTGTTGTGTGGGGTGAACGGTTGTCAGGATCTGATTGTAGATAGGGGGAAGTTCAAAACCTTGATCTCTGTTCAGGCTGGGCGTCTGGTCTTGATTTCGATGGCTTCTTTAACTTTTCTTTTTGTGAAGAAGGGCTCTGTAGATAAGATCTTGGTTTCTTGGGGGCTGAAACTGTGGCCTGTGGCTTGTAGGTGTTCGTGTATGGCAGAAGTAGATCGGTTTTGGTGTTCCTGTAGACGGGTGCTTTAACCACTTTTCTAAGATTGCCATTGTGAAGGCCTAGGTATTGTTCAGAAAACGACATTCAAATCAGTATTTGATCAAACGCTAAGATTGGTAAATAGGTGTGTGTGATTAACATCAATATCTAAAAAAAAAACAAACAGGTAGCTTAAATAGATATTACACGGTATCAGTCACTCTAATCACTCACGAAACATATAAAAACACACACATACACACTTCATACATACAGAGAGAGAGAGAGAGAGAGAGCGAGAGAGGCGGAGAGGAGAGGAGAGAGAGAGAGAGAGGAGGAGAGAGAGAGAGAGGAGAGGAGAGAGAGAGAGAGAGGAGCGTAATAAGCTTCAAAATCCGTTTGTTTCTTTTTTCAATCAAGGTCTTTGATAGCTAGAAAGAGAAAACACCACACGCTCTTGAGAGACACACGGTGTCCGTTTACTGGCATATTAATGTGTCAAGGTTTAGAGGACAGAGGTAAGGAGGAGAGGGGGTGGGGTTGGGAAGGAGAGAGAGAAGAGGAGAGAGAGAGGGGGGGGTAGCGGTGGTGCAAAACTGAAGGAAGATGACAGAATGATTTCCTGTTTTAACAAAGTGCTTGTGATGGATATTTGTTGCCCCTTTTCATGTTTGCTGTGCATTTGTCTGTGTCTTTGGCCAAAGAAAAAAAAAGTGAGTTGTAATTCGGCTGTTTCACGTCTTTTTCATAAGAGTGACATTAAACGTGAAGAGGAGGATGTTTTCTATGAAGGAAAAAATGTGTGTGTGTGTGTGTGTGTGTGTGTGTGTGTGTGTGTGCGTGCGTGCGTAGCGTGCGTGCGTGCGTGCATAGGCGCATGCGTGCGTGCGTGCGTGCGCGCGCGCGCGCGCGCGCGCGTGTGTGTGTGTGTGTGTGTATGTGTGTGTGTGTGTGTGTATGTGTGTGTGTGTGTGTGTGTGTGTGTGTGGTGTGTGTGTGTGTGTGTGTGTGTGTGTGTATAGAGACAAAGTGGATAGACTGAAGAGACTGTGGGTAAGAGATGAGGGTACGGAATATTCAAAGCCAGTTTAAACCACTCAAATTCAGTTCGGTTCCCTTCAATTCAATCAGAGCAGCCAGCCCACACATTGCCAAGCCAGTTCACATCAAATCAAATGGAAG
>JADBJO010015752.1:7500-42757 GCA_016801955.1 Conus betulinus | reverse complement strand
TTTCAAACACAAAAACCACCCTCCACACCCCAACCATTAACCAAACACCCACCTGTCGCACAATCCTTTCCAAGCACTCTACACACCCAGTGATAATGATGACAAATACCCAATAATAATAGCAATAACAATAGTAACGAATGATAATGATTGAAAATAATAACATTACAATTCAAATATAACACCATGCGCACATACATACATTTGCATTGTCAAACATTACATCTATCGAATAGCATGATCTGAAAAAATAGAAAATACACAGAACACATAATAATCACACATAGAAATCAACATGATAGTAAATCAATATTAAAACCAAGCATCTGTTCCGGAAGGGGGCGTACAGCACACATTTTTGCGCCCTCCAGATTCGCACGCAATTCCCCTTTCCTCTCTATCCCCTGTTCTCTGCAAACAATTCCATCCTCGCCCCTCGTCACAAGCACATCCTTGGGTTGATCCTCAAGCGTAGACTCAAAGATTGCCCCTACATTTTATACTATTTGCATAATATCTGTTGTTTTTCAGCAACTTTTTTTCCTCCCCACACTTTCGTTTGGTTTCCTTTACTACTCTTCGCTGGCTGCTTCAGGGGTGCTATTGGATTCTTTTTTGCACCCTTGGTGGTGAGAACACCACGGTATTATGGACTGTGGTGTGTCTCTATTTGACGCCAGGAGCGCAGATACAGCCAGCTGTGTCTCCCTGATGAGTTCGACCCAGCGGACGAAAGGCCTTGGAGCAGGCAATACAAATATATCTGCCTTTAAAAGGGATTGTGATGGTTCCCTTATGCAGCCAGTGAAGAGTTTTCATATCTGTAATATATTTTCTAATTTCATGTTCCCAGTTTTAACATCTTCAACCTCCTGCCCCCCCCCCCCCCCCTCCTCCCCCCCCTTAAGTTCAAAGTTTTGCCAAGTCATTACTATGAAGACAATTTAGTTGTTGGCCTGCACTTGTTTTGCCCCCACTATTAGATTGTTCGTCTTGTATTTGTCTGACTTCATTCAAGTTTAAAAGGCTGTGCCAGTCTTGAATAAAAGTTACTCTGTGTTAGGTTTCCTTATGGGAGCAAAAACTACCCCACTTGTTTACTGTCTATTTTTTTAAGTCATAGGGGCACGGTCTAAATGTTTATATTCTGAGAAAGTAGGGGAGGAGGACTTCAGGAGGATCAGTTTAATGGCACGTCTGTGTAAAACTGAACAAAGGTTTTAAAACATTATCACTAGCGGAATCCCATATTGTTGAGGCATAGTTTATGTAAGATTCAACATAGGCATGAAAGAACAACTTACGGCTATGTTGGTCTAAAAAGTGTTTCATTCTGGAAAGCTGGTAAATCTTTCTGGACACATTTTTACATAATAACGCAATATGATTCAACCATGACAGATTGTTATCAATAATAACACCTAGGATCATATGGTGATCAACTTCTTCAAGATTTTCTCCATTAATACAAAGGTAATGATTGTTACAAGAAAGATTTTGATGTTTTGTCTGGTAGTAATTAATAAGTGTTTAGTTTTTTTTTGGGTGGAGTCGCATATGATTAAGTTCAGACCATTCCAATAACTTGTTGATACTTTCTTGTAAGGAGATAAAAATGCTATCTAATCTATCGTGACGGGTGTGGATAGTGGTATCATCGGCAAGCATCTCACATAAAGTTGTAAAAAAGCAGAGAGGTGGATGGAGTGAAGAGAGAGAGAGAGAGAGAGAGAGAGAGAGAGCAAACAGGCACACACACACACACACTCTCTCTCACTCACACACACACACACACACACACACACACACACACACACACACACACACACACACACACACAAAACTTCTGAAAAAACACTATCAAATGCAGTTCCTGAGAGATAAAAATCACACACACACACACGCACACTCACACACACACACACACACACACACACACACACACACACACACACACACGCACACACACACACACACACAAGCACATTGAAGTTCAGTTACACCAAAATGATACCATGGCATGTCTTCCCCACTTTTAGTGGCTTATCATCTGTGCTCCTTTAGAGCCAACACCGATGACTCCCATGCCTTCCCTCCATCCCCCTCTACAACTACACAGCCATACCTCCATTCATCCTCTCCCAGTCAGATGGAAATAATGCCACTGAGCTCCAAGCAGGAGCCGTCTGGAGATGAACATGTCTCTAAAGGGACTCCCACCCACAACTTCTCCGCCCAATGTGTTACCCACTGCACTACAAATGGTGGTAAATGAAATTTCGAGTCAAAATATTAACTTGAATGAACAAAACAATACAAACAATTCAAATCAACGAATGTAAATTTACAAGTGATAGAATATCACAGAGAAAACTTACTCCAAATCTTTCTGGTCATACTCGCTTTGGGAGTATCTTTCAGGCAAACACATCAGGATATTTTCATCCTGCAAAGCAAAGAGAAACACTTTTTTTTTTTTTTTAGCACAAATACAGTCTGTGACAGACCAAAACCTCACAATTCAATTTCTGCCAGTCATCTGATTTGTCATAACGTTTTTGTGTACTTTACTCAGAAATTCAGACAAGGTATCAGATGCTAAATTCTGTGGCTTTTCGCCCGTTCTTTATAAGAAAAAAAAGTTAAAAAAAAAAAAACACACACACACACAGCTCCTAAGGGAAAAGTGGATCACAGTTCACAAGATTCTTTTCCTTCGAACATAAGTCAGGTATTTATCACAGGCTTTCTTTGAGGCCTACAGGGATATGTGCAAGGTCTGTGTTTGTTCCCAGCATATTGGCAAGTTACCAGAGAACCAGTCTTCAAACACACGCCCATACGTGGATGACAGCAGTCTTCAGAATCATACATACACTTAGAAAAGAACTAAGCCCCTTTGATATAAGGATGTCTCCAGTGCCATTGGGAATGGGACAGGATACAGGACAAGACCATTTTCCCTTAGAATTGCATCTCACTGCCTGTCATAAGGAGCTCAGAAAGCAAACTGATGATTTATACCAGGTGCATGGCCAGCCCCTGGCAAAATAAAAGTGAAAGCACAAAGGGAGCGCAAAGGAACACTTATTCAAAGCACAACACAAAGCAAAGAGTAAAGTTTGACAAATGATATCTTCTTCAGAGGTCAGGAACAACACACACACACACACACAAAACAAACAACCCAACAACAATAGGTTGCAATAAAACCCAACAACAGTACTTCTCAGACAGCAGAGGTGTGGGGAGTACTCTCTGTGCATTTTTTATGTTGTTTATTTGTGATGTCTGAAAAAGACATGTACGTCAAAAATTTGTTTGTTAAGTTTTGTATCAAATAAATCTTATTTGTGCTACTTTTATGTGTCCATTTGTATTTCTGCTTTTTTTTCCCAGTAATAGTACTGTCAGCTTCAGTCTTCTGAATACTGATGCACAAGAAGATGGAGGAGAGTGATGGCCAGATCATCAGGGTACCCCGACGACAACAGACAATGTCAAGGGATAGGTGAAGGTGATGCACAAGCAATTCAGTTGCAGTAGTAGCACTGCCATGTGAACACCATCACAGCTCCAGAGACCCTAACTCAAGACAGCCTTCGCCCCAGTTAGTGAAAAGGTACAGCCATTACTAGGCTCCATCTTGAGTACATGTGAGCTTGTTGTGGAATCCCAATGTGACATATAAAGGAGAACTGAAAAGCTACTGTCTGTACAGAGAACAGGTGCCTGGTTCATCCTACTGTCCAGTTATTGTCATTATGCTGTGTAGACTGACTGATATTTTTGAATAACATGATTGCTGATATTTGGAACTCTTCACATAACACTATTTTAACTGCAGGAACACTCAATAATTAAAAAAAAAGCTTGGTAAGCATTAAGAAGATTATTGCTTCCAAATACATTTGATTATTATGAAGTAAAATAAGTTGGCCAACTCCATGCTGCAATACACCCTACAGCAATGACTGCATGTTTGATTAAAAGAAACAACCCCAAAACTAGAGTTGGCTAAAAAGGCTCTAGAGGCTATACGCCAAATCATAAGTAATGCTGTGTGAATAAGTATGTAATGGTGGTGGAGGTGGCAGTAGTAGTAGTAGTAGTAGTAGTTGTTGTGTGTAGTAGCAGCAGTAGTAGTAGTAGTGGAAGTGGCATAGTAGAAATAAGAAAAGTAGTAGTAGTGGTAGTAGTAGTAGTAGTTGTAGTAGTAGTAGTAGCAGTAGTAGTGGGTGTTGGTGGTAGTAGTAGTAGTAGTAGTAGCAGCAGTAGTAGTAGTAGTAATAGTAGTAGATGGAACTGACTTAAAACTAGGACTCCATGCTTTTAGTATGTCCCTTCTTTGTAAGCTCTTTAAAAATGGTTACAAACTGCACAGCACATTCTTAGATTCTAACTGACTGTCAAATAAGACACTGTCTATGCCTACAGGTTGAAACAATAATCCCAATACATCGTCTATGCACACAGACTGTCTTTTTGGCAGGCGCTTGCGCAGGTTTCACACGTTTATGCGCCTATTACTTCTAACGGGCTGACCATGCAATTTCATTCAGTTTATAGTTCCAACGTTTCACAAGTTCATGCTTTCATTTCCTATTTAGCTGCAATTTCCAATGACACTTCTTAATCTTATGTCCCATGATGATTACGAACAACATTCTTAAAAAATGACATAAAACCAAAATATTTCTCGCTAAAACATGAATTATCTACTACATTGTGCAGGCTAAAGGCTGAAAATGCCTAATATGCCACCAATATGATATGATATGATGACATACTTGGCATTCTCTAAGTTTACATTGATTCATCCACAAATGATGACAAGAGAGGAAACCTTTACAGTTTTCCTCGTGACAGACGGTCTTGTCTTCGTGATAGTTGCTAGCAATCTAGCCTGGCTGGGTATCATTTCATGCTGGCCACAGTGGCGGGTGCACTTAGCATTGACCATTAATGAATCATTAAAAAAAAACCAAGCTTTATTCCAAATAAAGTCAATAAGCATTGTGTACATTCTTCTTCTTCTTCTTCTATTATGTGGCCACAATCAACACTCTGATTATTTTGCCACAGATTAGGTTTCCTTGAACCAGCTGCCTGACTGAAATATGCTTTTCTTATCCGGAATATACATATACTATGAAATACAATGATGATGTCTCAAATATTTGATTCTGTTTCAGAAGAAAAAGATCTTGGTGTAACATTTGATAGCAGTCTGAAATTTGATAAGCACATAAACAGTGCAATGATGAAAGCTAACAAAATGCTTGGTATAATTAGACAGTCTTTTTCATTTTTGGATGCTGAAGTTTTTACAATACTATAGAAGGCATTAGTTAGACCCCACCTGGAGTATGGAAATGTGATATGGTGTCCTTCCTTAAAAAGGCAATCAGTGAAAATTGAGAAAGTGCAAAAAAAAAAAAACAGCTACCTTGTTAATTAAGGAGTTTAAAAATATAAGCAATGCATATAGATTGCGAAGGTTAAATTTACCATTGTTAAAGTTCCAACAGATAAGGGGAGACTTGATTTAGACTTACAAGCTATTTAACGGACTTAACAGTACAAATTTTAACAGATTTTTTCAACTAACCTCTAATCAAATTACAAGAAATTCTGATAACAAAATCCAAATTAAATATTGTCACACTAATATTAGTAAATTTTCTTTCAGTAACAGAGTGGGCACCATATTGGAACAAACTACCTGCACACATTAAAAAAGCAAAAGATTTGAATACTTTTTAAAAACTTCTGGATACTAACGCAGAGTTAAACATGTTAAAATTCCAATTCGATTGATAGAATAGAGTAAAATATATCCTGAGCATATGCATGCATTATGCAACCGCTGTTTATTATATAAATAAGATGATTGGGACATTAAAAACTGTGAGGCTATCTACAGTCCCAAGTGAACTGAACTGAACTGAACTACCTTTTCGTTGTAACTTTTTCGTTGTTTAAGACGCTGTCGGCATGAAGTGTGCAGGGGAGACTACTTCCATATTCCTCATTAAGTGATTTCCCTTTATTATTGTTCCCGTTACGTCAACCATCAAAACTTTACAAACGCAATAGGCTAGTGTGCTTGAACACACCTTAGGTCAGTACAAATGCGAAGGTAAGAGAACGGAGATGTGGAAAAAAAAGTAGATAGTTACCACTGGGTAATTTTGCTCCCCATGTCTTAAGAATATCACAACGCAGCCGTGTGTTTACAAATGCTACGTTGTCACTGTGTCATGCGATGGTGCTGTCAGTCGTGACTACTGTTATGTCTCTCAATAACCATGATCTGATCACAGTCATGCCACAGATGTGTGCGTTATTTTCATTATCATACATACATAGTTAGTTTTGGCGCTGTAAGTGTTGGTTATTCTAAATCAGAGCATTAATAATTAAGTATTATGAAATTTGCAGTGTCATGTTGGGTAACCCACTGATCGTGATATGATGCAATACAAATATTGTTAATTAGTATCATTATCATTTATCATGCTAACATAAAAACGGCAGTGAGGGCGGGCGGGGGGGGGGGGGGGGGGGGAGGGGGAGGGAGATATGTGTCCATGAATCCCATGTTGAAGATGAGGACAGCAAAAGATATCACTGATTGCCATATAGAGCACTGGGATTCAGACTGAGCTCCATGTCGCAGACTGTGAGACTATAATTATATTAGGTTATGTTCACACAGAAGGGTAGGCTTGCTAGGATACAACGTCCTACTACACTGGCTATTGGCTTCCTACTACAGATCCCATGCTGGGGTTGAGGATGGTCGGAGATGTTTTATCTTATAGTTTTACCCAACATGCAACCATCACAGTAGGTATTCAGATCATTGTGGATTGTGGGAGATTATCTTAACTTTTCAGTAACACACTGATCAACTTGCCGGCAGAAATCAACAGCATCATGGTAAGTCCTAATCAAATGTTCAAGGGGTGGCATCCATGTCGTTATGGACAGTCCTTCCATCATACCAAGGATGGAGCATATCAGGCCTGTCAGACCAGGATGTTGTGTACATGGTGTAGATCTGTCTTGTGCAGCAGCATTTGAAAGCTGTTTGGCCCAGATCCCATTACACCATCCACCAGCTGTCATATTTTGCTATTGCCACCTCTTTTATGAAACCAGTAATGGAGAAGAAATCTGATAAATGTTTAAAGCAAACAAACAAATGCAAAAAACCACCTGTACAACTGAGGGTCTATTATGTGCAGATCTCAGATTAAAAAAAAAACCAAAGGTCATAATCATGCACATATATTTTGAAGTGGTTTCCAAACATCCAGAACTCGCTGGCAAAATTTAGAAAATGAAAAACAGTTTTGCTGTTTGTCTGCATGCTGATTGGTTCTTATGCGTTATGGACTTGAGACATGATGATGTTGCAATTAGAATTCACCTCCAGTCACTTCAGCAGCTCTTTTTTTGTCAGTTTTTCTTCCTAAAGAACTCTTAGTTCTGTCAGTGCTAGCTTTGAAAAATGAAAAGATGGAAATCAACAAAATAATTTATGAAAAAAACTGATGTCTGTAATTACACGATCAGTAGTAAAATGCAGTATGGGGATTTAACAAACTGTGGAGCATTTGACTAACAGTCATGGATCGAAGATCCAGTTGGTGGAGAACAGAAAATAACTCCTAAAAGAAAGTGGACTGCCATGAAATAAGTGTAGTTTTATTCGTCAGATGTTCTGTTTTTTTTTCTTTTTTGTTTTTAAATACCAGAAGTCTATCCATAGTATCAACTTACATTTGATAAAAACAAAGTCTCACCAATGCTGAAATTTAGTCATCCTCCCTTTTTTTTTTCTTTTTTCTTTTTTGAAAGAAAAATCCTCATTTGCATACAAGCAGCTCACCACCACCAGATTTTCTTGAGTTGTAGAAACATATTACAAGGAAATATTCAATGTTTGGGTGCACTGTGCTCCCACAAAGTAGGAGTGAATTGGTGCAAAGGAAACCACTCCTATGCCACAACGTTCCGATCGGATAAATGTCACCTCCGCATGTGTGTGTCACTTTGTGAGAATGTGTGTATTGAAAACTTTGCAAGTGCAACACATGCCAGCATGCTCAAAGATTTATGATTATAGCATATTTGTAGATGCATGGTGTTGTTTACTTACAAGTCATAGGCTTACTCAGTAAATGTGAATAAGCAGTGGGAAGGAAGAGCTACCAAGAATATAAACAGGTTACTGTCTTACTGTGGTCAGCTGACAGCAAAAATGTCTAGCAGCTAAGGGTCACAGGTTGAAACCCCATCAGAATTATTGTAATGCATATATATTTGATTTTCCCGCCCAGGAAGGCTAATTTCTTTTTTGCTGAGTGTGCTGAAAGCTTACATGCAGATGACTGAATGTCTGGGACT
Source organism: Conus betulinus (assembly GCA_016801955.1). NCBI lineage: Eukaryota > Metazoa > Mollusca > Gastropoda > Neogastropoda > Conidae > Conus > Conus betulinus. The sequence goes on along the minus strand of JADBJO010015752.1, from coordinate 34,339 downwards.
AGAAGGATGGGTTCTGGCGACTGAAACTCTCAGAGGGAGAGGAAGAGGTAGGGCCATGAGGGGGCACGACTGTTGCTGCCAGTGCAGTGATATGCATGAATACTGTCCTGCATTTTTCTTGAATTTATTGTTTATAGAAGCTTATTAATTTGATTTAATTCTATTGTATTTAGTTTTTACACTTTATTTTATGATGTTGTATTGCAATGTGTCACCACAAAAATAATTTCCTTCATAGACAAAATAAACAACTTGTGAACTTGTGAAACTTTGACTTGTCTGATCACAGAGGAGCTTAAACGCATGAAATATGACTTCACCTGAGTCTGTCTCAACTTTCTGGACCAGCACAGCTTATTATCTATTGAATGTGGTTTACACTGGGATTTATTTGGAAAGCGTTAGTGAAATTCATACAGTTCTTTCATGGATGTACGTGCTGTGAAATCAGAATGGGACCACATGGCTTCGTAGGTGCAGCCATATCCATGATCACTGGACTTTCCCACATAAAATCAGAGTGAGACAGAAAAACTAGAAGGGTCTCACTTTCAGATTCTGTTTCCCTCACCAAGTTGATGTCTTTGTGTCATTATGATTTCTGCTCCACTTCCATGTTTTAGGGAACTTGAATCAAAGCATTGAGTGAATTTGCAGACTGATTAGGAATGTGGATGTCCAGAGACATCATGTACTGAATGATGACTTGATGGGATATAACCTTGCGATATGTTAGAGCCACAATTGTCTATCTTGAAAAATGCCATTTGAGAAATGGCCACTTGAAGATTTCACAGGTCTCCAGAAATTACACCTCTGCATGCAGAACTTCCAAACTTGGGAAAAAACAAACACTAGATAGTGTTCTGACGCTGTACAAAAGGGGGTTAAAAAAAAATCTAATGGAAACCCACAGAATTACGCAATCTTAGGAAGTAAAAACACTCTTGGTCTGAAAAGAAAGGCTTTCATCTTCCCAGAATTTTGAAGCACAGCTAATTAACAAGACTTACATAGTTGTGGCACACACAACAGTAAGACCTTCACAGCTGAAATTCTCAGGCCACAACTGATCAGCTGCATGTTAGTGACTTGTGGCCTGGAACATTCCTATCAGTTTGCAGTAATAGTTTGGAATACAACTGTCTTCTATCACTCTAGCCACCTGTGGCACGGACACAACTGTCCTACTTATGGAACATTTCAGACCACAGTCTGTGACTGCTAGCTGTTCATTTGTGACATGCAGAATCTGGTTGGATGTGGACAGGGCAACAACTGTTTCTTTGCTATCAACCAAAAAACTAATGAATGTTTCATAACCATGTTTCAGCATGTTAAACAGACAGTATTGATACACCTAAAAAATATGAAAAAGTCAAAACATGTTTTTCGAGATAAACAGTTGTGGCTTTAATGCATCGCTTGGTCTTGCTCTGCAGTGAAGCAGTCATTATGATTAGGGCTCACAGCAGGCATGTCTAGCATTGTAAGTGCAGACCCCATTGAACTTGACCTAAGTGACTCACCAGTGCAGGATCTCCTATGGTGAGTGGCACTGTGATAACCTGATATTGGCTTGTGTGTGTGACCGCTGGTGTAGGAACTGTAGGTGAATAACACTTGTCATGGCTATGAATGATGGAAGGGTCTGGGTGAGTGCTGTTGGTCATGTGCCACAGAAGGACGGAGGCAGGGGGCGGGGGGTGACCAATCTGTAATGTTGGCAAAGCTCAAGTACCAACCATCATGATGTACTTACTGCAGAAAAGCAGTTTTGTTACAATCTGCTTTCTTTCTGTTTCAGGTATTGACCAGGGTACTTCCCTTGGAAAGCAAACTTCCTTTTGTGATCTGACTTAGGTTTGAACAGCTTGATCTGTAACATTAAGAGATATCCAAACAGTGTTTTTAGCTTTACAAAAGTGTTTTTGATGAAGAAGGAGATTCAACAATTGTAACATGTTTGAATATTTATTCTAGTTTAACATATTCATGTGGTTCCAAAAAAGTTGTGATATCAAGTCATTGTGTCAATCTGTTACAACGATATCATCTTGAAAGTGATCTGTGATTTTTCACAAGTTCGAATGACATCTGTATTAATTGCCTGTGACAAGGTGCCGGTGTCATAAAAGTACATTAATTCAGGGAAGTGCTGTTTTGAAACAAACATATATAAACAATCACAACCCATCAGGCTATTTTATCAATTAGTTCATCAGTAAGAGAGAAGAAGGTCCAGTGCTAACAAGCAGTCATGGGACTCACAAGCTCCACCGTGGACTGGAACAGTGAAGAAGCCCAGTTTGTGAAAAGAGGCAGTGAACGCACACCCTGTGGTGATGTTCAGCAAGACAAACCTGCCCCTACTGCCGGGTGGCCAGCAGAACATCTTCGGAGAGGTGGGAGCCCCCTGTGAAGGTGTTCGAGCTGGACCAGATGAGACAGGGACCAGTGCTGCAGGACATCCTGCAGGATATGACCTCAGCTCGCACTGTGAGTTGCTTTTGGTTTTGGTTTTCTGTGTTTTGTTTTTTGATTTGTTTTGATTTTTTCATAAGAGTGATTTTATTCAGGTATCTTCATAGTTCAGTATTTAGTCATAATATAAAAACGCACATCATAAAGTGTATTTCATAACACATTAATTTGACTCGAGTTGATGAATATGGGAAAGAAAGGAATACTTGATTGTGCCTCTTTGTGGTTGACCCCCGTTTTCAGATTAACCCTCAGTTTTGACAACAGAGGGTCATTCTGACACTGACTTTAAATTTCTGGAGGGAAACATTTGCATAGGAATAGAAGGTGAAGTGCATTTTGTATGGAGTCTGGTGTGTCCCTAGTCCGAAGATCTAAGAAAGAAAATGACCTCATTTGTGCTTACCGTTGATTCACCATGACCAGCATTGGAACATCATTCTTTTCAGAATATTATTTTGGGACAGCTCGGGTTGCATATTGGATCCTCTAAAACAAAGCAGATTGCATTGACAGTCACTTACGAAAATTTACCCATCATCTTAAAAGTTTTAAAACCTTTAATCTTACGGTTTGACAATGCATTTAATTAAAAACCAGCAGCAAGTACAAGTTCAGTTAAATTCTACTTCATAGCATGCAGTCTCAGGCACCAGAATTTATGTGTTTGTGGCTGAGTTGTTGGGGGGGGTTTTGAAATGATTGAATAGAAGAGGAAGTGGGGGTTGTAGGATGATAGAAATTGTGTGTGTGGGTGTGTGTGTGTGTGTGTGTACTGTTAACCATTTCTGCCAGCCTGTCAAGTCCCTGCTTCCTGAACGAGTCTGCTTACCAGCCTTACAGTGAACTACTGGGTTGAGTTGGTACAATTAGCTTCATTGATTATTGCCATCAATAGAGCATCTAATTGGTAGTAGTGCCATGGTTATATTGGATCAAAAACATGTACATTTCATGGAATACAAAAGAGCTGCTTTCGTAGACTGCAAATAATGATGATTATAATAATAAAGTGCTGTGTCTTCTCTGGGGACTGCTGAAGGAATTTTATTGCTCATAGTGGATTGTCAGTGTCTGGGTGGCCAGAATGAATGAAGGGCAAGAAAGTAATGCTGCTGGGCATGGGAGATGCGGACCCTTAAAGATCTTTGTATGTTCCTAGAAATTTTCGTAAACTGTTGCTTCAGGGGGAACAAGAAAGGTCTCTTGTGTGTCTGTGTGCAGGTACCTCGTGTGTTCATCCCAAGGGGAAGTGTATTGGTGGCTGCTCAGAAAATCCAGTCATTGCATCGGAGTGGAAAGCTTCTAAACTGTTGTGATATTAAGATTGTGTATACCTAAAATTTATCTTGGATGGTATTGATATTCACAGTTGGCTCTTTTGTTCCACCTGTTGTTCTTATAGCTGTGTCCTAGCTGATTGAGTTTTGTCCCCCCCCCCACCCCCCCCCCCCCCCCCCCCCCCCCCCCCCCCCCCCCCCCCCCTTTGCCAAGGCAATGTAAGTTTTTTGCGTTTGTCTGTTTTTCCCTTTGCATTCCCATTCCTAAGCTGGTACAAAAATACAATATAAATTTGTGGACTTTCTTTCTCTTTGAAAGATTGATTGAAGAAACTGCTACACACAAATAAATAAATTTTAGAGGTTTTCATTCGAGTCTTCTACAGGGATATGTAGATAGTAGCAAATTTTTCTTGCATACAGATATAGATGTTCCCGTCCACACATGCACACACATGGCGATACATAACATAAATATGTTTCTGTTTTCTTTTTTTTTAATGTGATATCCTTTGTATGTGTGAGAGGGGGAAGGAAGTGTGTGATGTGTGTTGTGTGGGTGTGTTATGTATGTGTGTGTGAGGCTACAGCAGTCAGAGGGCACAACTGATGGATTTCATTCTTAAAGGGTCGCTGCCAACCCGACCCTTCCGTCAGTTGTAGCACTTTACTGCAGAAAACATGTATTTTGTTATGTTGTGCTCCTAGACCTGCAACTCTGACTTGTAAAGAACTACCGGGATGTACATGGTTTAGCGCTGTGTTATTGTCTTGAGTTTGGCCGAGATTTTGGCAGATATGATTATTTGGTGCTGTGCTGTTATTCTTATATCATTTTGAATGTCTTGTACATAACTTGCAAGACTTTTTTTTGTGTTGTGTTAAAACTTGCATGAATGTAGTGATGGTCTATCATCAGACACGAGCATTGAGCTGCTGCATTAAGGCCTCAAATAGATTGTTTTAGTCGTTATACTTGACCAAAAGTAGTAAAGTCTGTAGAAACGGGGACAAAAAATGAAGCTATTTTGCTGTGGTTCTGGGTAAACCTCTGAATATAAAAACAGATGGAGAAAAGTGTCTTTGTGGTCGGTCTGCATATTATCTTTATCACTCGTTTGGTGAGCGTCTGTTTCTGTTTCGTGTCCATGACCTCTCTTTTTGCATCCTATCTTTTGACTTCCTTTTCAACGTAAGCACAGACACTTGATGCGTCACGAAGAACAAATATCCATCTGAGTTTTGTCAGATTTTTCTCCTTTAAGAAGATGGACTTCTGAAAAACCCCTTGCTTTTGTGTGAGGAGGACATCGCGGTACTCGATTGTGGAAATTAGAAAAAAACAAAATGCTTTTCTTGCCAATAGCATTCTGCGTTCAGGCAGCATGCTTTTCTGATCAATGGAGTACAACCATCCTGTCATTTAGAGTACAATACATGAACACTCATTTGCTGATAACCCACTTTAGAAGATAAAAAAACTGGGGACTCAAATATGTTCTCTTATAAACGGGTTGACATATGAAATTCTCGATCAGTAATGCCATGCCAGGGCCACACCAATATCGTCCTCCCCAGATCCCCTTCCACCCCTCTCCCCCCTGCTTCTTCCTCTCTTCATACTGTTCGTCTAACTACCACGAGCCCCTGTCTAGTCAAAGTACTGGATTCGTAAAACTACTGGTTCCGTAGTCGAGTCCTGTGGTATGCTGAGGAAGATGTTTGTGGCATCCTTGCAACTGAGCTTCAATGGTTAATTTTTTATGTAAAACACTGTGACACCTTGGAAAAAGTGTACCACTGTAGTGGTTCTGCATTTTTTTGTTATTGCAATATCTTAATAAAAAACAGACAGTTTTTTTTTCGCTTTTTTAGTCGGAAAGCACAATTTTATTTATCGAAACAAAATATGAAATTGAATGCACTTGCCGTTCTAGTAATTTTGCGCTCACAAATAAACCATTGGTATTTAAAATGGAAATTACGCTCCTATTCACTCTTCATTTCAAACAACTGTTCATACCATGTTTTTTTTTTCTTCCGTTCCATCTGATTGCTTGCACATCCACTGGTATTCTGCTTTTCTTTCTGCTTTGGCGTCACCCACTATGTAGTGGCAAGAATATGTACTATCACGCAAGCATTGCAGTGACAGAGTATCAACATGTCACAATTATCTCTCACAATTTGACATGAGCCTGCCGGCGAGTCTTTTAAATTAAACATGCACTGCAAATGACTAAAATTCCAACTACTGCTAACAATTAATGACAAAACGTACTTTACATCATGTGTCCAATTCAAGAGACAAATATTACTTAATCACTAGCCCACCCAGGGATGTGAGACCCTTGGGTATGAGCCAAAAGACTTTACTATACTGGCCAGGCTTGGCATCTGCCTCATTGCCCCCCAAAATATTATATCGCAGAAAAAGATGAACATAAGTTGGCCAACCGATATTTAAGAAGCTGTGAAAAAAGAGGGGCCAGGATTTGGAGCTGTGCATGCACACCTATTTTTTTTCTTTATTTTCCCACTCTTTCTCCTTCGTTCCTTCTACTATCCTTCACCACCTTTAGGTGACAACTGTGTGAAGTAATGAAAGCAGAATAGTTTTTTTTTCTACGGTCAATGAAAAAGTGCATGAAAGTATGCATATCACACCTGCGCTCAAAAGAGAATTTTTTATCATTATCTGTCAATCTCATCAGAACATCGGTGAAAAAAAAGACCCCCTACTATATTACGGCTAGATGCCTACGTCTAGACACACAATTAAAAATGCTTAATAAGTTGCTTGGCGTTATCAACGTACTATATCAGATTCCATATATCTCTCCTTCACGTATAACGGTCTTTTGAGATTGGTGGAGAATATACACCCCTGTTTTCTTCCTTGATTCATTACAACAAAGCAGGATGAAATGGGAGTTTTTTTTCAAAAACAACATTACATCTTTGACTCATTTCAGTACCAGTCACCAAATGAAAGCAATGGACCCTCATTTTGTTTACAAACAGAATTGCCAACCACAGGTATCTGTATCGTTAGATCACATTTGTGTGTAAGTCACACACCACAATACATCAGACTTGCCTACATGCACACATTTTATAGTTCAGTTACACAGCACAACACACAACACAACGGATCATTTTTGCTCTCAAACCTTTGAAACCTTAATTGCTTTCGTAGGCCACGTTTACAGCGTCCCGCTCACTGTACTGAACTTTTGGCCAAAAGGCATTTCCCAAAAGTATGTTCAGCTCTGGAATGTTTACAACTCAGGTCTATAATTAGAAGCAAGAAGAAAAATAGCATATCTCTTGTAAGAGCCAAAAATTTAGCAAATGCAATTGTAGTTATTTGTTTGGAGGAAGTGGCAATTATACACCGGGTATGAAAACATTACTAAAGAAAAATCATGCTTTTCTTGGAAATTATGAGTTAAAACCTAAATTGAAAGAAATTTGGGAATATATAGATCTTGGACGTCCCAACAGAATTACACACACAACATTTAACTCTGTATGATACCAGACTCCCCAACGCCCTTCTTTTTTCATGCACATTCTAACAAAAGATGAAGAAGACTTGGGATAGAATATTCATGGCACTGAACATGATGTGGAAGTTGAAAAACATGCTTGTTTAAGGAGTTTCAGTCTAAAACCGCGTCAACATTTGTAGGGTTTTCTGTGTCTCTAATTCATGTCAGTAAAAATGTAAGGTTTTGCTGGATTTGAAGAACCATGCCAACAAGCACTACTAAAAATTCTTCTGACAACTGAATCAAAAGGCCTTGCAGATACAAACCCTATGTGATATATATATGAATAAGGCGGGGTGCAGGGATGCCTTCAAATGACTTACATGAACTTGCTGATGAACTAAACCATGTAGTCTCTCAATGACGCTGTTGGCCTACATCAAGTGAACACACTTTAAGTAGAGGGACCCCATACCGCAAACCTCTGTGTATGTCTAATCTTGATTATTCTTTTATGAATGTTTTCCTTGTTCATGCTTTTCCTGTTCATATTATCAGTACATTTGTAAGTGATGTGGAACCATGACGAGATATGTTCCATGGCATCTGATCAGGAATTAAATGTTTTCTGGTCAGGGCTGGACCACTTCAACTGAGAAGGGAGGGGAGGACAATGGGAGCAGTTTTGAACAATTATGAGTAGGAGAGGGCAGACACACCTTGTTTATTTACAAGCATAATTCATCTACATTGCTTAGAATATTTGTTGATGACTTTTTTGTGTGTATGCCAATCTTTTAAAAACTTTTGTTATCAATGTTTGTTGATGACGTTTTTCTATGCCAACTTTTTAAAAACCTCTTATTATCAGTTGGTAATGATTTCCGATGCTTTAATTTACTAGAAATGAAGGGTCACTCCTTGGACCACCCTCCACCAGGTCTCCTTCCCTTCCCTTGACTACTCTTAGACTGCAACTGCTGGCTATAAGAGCGGTTTACATCAATTTGTCATGATAAACGAATAAGCACATATACAAAAAAGAGATTGGAAACACATGCACCCAAGAAACATTAAATCAATTATGCTTCAGGCTGAACGTTCGTTTAGCACTGAACAGTTAATCACAAGCATTTTTGTCTGACACTTGGAAAATCATCAGTAAATGGCTTGTAATGTCGATACTAAGAGTGGATAAAAAGCGCAAACATTTTCATAAAATACCAAGACAAAAACTCATACCTGTACATAGTTCATACAGTTATCTATAAGTTAGTGTGTGTATCAACCCATAAGTAACTGGCTATCGCATTTGTAGTGTGTATATCAACCCAAATAACTGGATATGCATTTGTCTACCTGGGGCACTATGGACCTGGATACACATTTGTGTTATAGTGTACCCATTTTACATAGAAGTGTAGACACATCAGTCAATGACCTGAAAGATGCTCATTTCTAGCACTTCTCTGAAACCTAAAAGTGTGTGGTTTGCGTAGTTTTAAACATGTGGTTGACAATTTCCTTGCATTTGAAGTGTGGCTGGTGTTACCACTGAAATATCTGGGTTTTTCCCCTGCCTGGGGCCACACAAATAATCAAAGTTGTGTTTTTCAGATACAGGTTGAAAAGGTTCTAGATTACCCAAATCATCAGAATAGTATTTCACAATGAAGATTAGCAAATACAGATACCTAACCGTACGACTCTTTACACCGCTGAGAAAGTATGCAGAATACAATGATTTCACAGGGACTAGGAATTTTATCTTTGCAGAACACAGGACAGATAATAAAGCTCAGTATCTCTGCACAAGACCACCCACATCCACCACTGTATTATAACAATCTAATCACAGTTTGAAAATAACAGATTTTCAGGAGCTTACGGCACTAATGACACCCATTCATATGCACACGTTTATTAATCCTCCCAGTTTGTTTTCCACAAGCTGATGCACAATATTCACTTTTGAAATCACTTTCGGGTCCAGGATCCATTTCAATCAGAGGGCCATGTGGATTAATTTTGCAAAAAAAAAACAGTTCACCCGGTGATCTTGTCACTGGTTCTCCATCTTGAAGCCGTTTCAGTCAACGTGCTGTCATGACATCACTATCAGTTTTCCATCTGATATCCTCCCTTCATTCCTGTAGGGTAACTTTAAAACATATGTTCTTTGTTGCTTTGTCACAAGTATTTGAGCACCTACAATCATAACATGTGTGTACAGGGGCAAACATGTAAATGATATGACAAGGATCTTTGTTTGGTTCTCAAACAGTTTTGACGCAAAATGAACTTTGTCCGTCATCCCGGCCACATTTAAGAGGTACATCCTTCTCTTGACACCCTGATACTCAGATCCTCTCCTCCACTACGAACTTCTCTGAGCTCTATGATACTACGCCACAATGGCACAGAGCCCCTATTGCTACAGAGAGATTGAACACATGCCCTAAACAGTTGCAGTGATTCAAGATGACTGCGTGTCCTCTGGACTTCATTTCAAAGGCCGCAACCTGTAGAGGTGAGGACAGATGTTGACAGCTTCTTTTAAGCTTGTGTGATTGCGTTCCACCACAATCTTTTTCCCATTGCCAACGCAATCACTGTTTTATTGCACGCTGACTTCTTGCCAGACTCTTCTTTCCGGGTGGTTGTCGTCAAGTTCCATCTAGCATCGCTTGCCAATGCTTGTCTGCTGTCCGCCAGCAAGCTGCAACGTTCAAGACACATGACAAGACCGTTCTCCTGGTACACCTGAAAATCACAGGCGACCAACTCTTATCGGGCACAACCACGCCAATGCGACCACCCCCCCCGCTCGAGGTAGACACCATTTTTGGTTCGGATTACACCGCCCCTGATACGCGCCTGGTATCTATTAGTACTCGCCCATTACCCGGACATCCATTTCAGCTCCGCTGATTACATAGAGCTTCCAGCCTGACCCCACCCCATTCAATTACTGAACTACAACGCGTCCTCCCTGCATGGGCCCTGGTTTAGTTACATTGCCTCCTCTGACTGTCAGAAACTCACATTATGAAGTCTCCCCGCTTTTTAAGCAGCCAGGCATCAGATTGACTGTAAGCAGACTCCATGCTTCCCAGGACACCTTTTCTTCGCCCGTCTGCACCTCTTTACTCTGCCTCGCTTCACTTCTTAACCTCTCTCCCTGTCAACGCTCTAGTTCCCCCCCCCCTCCCCTGCTACGGCAACCTCTTTGTTTCAGTGTTAGGGTTACCTCTCCACTCGTGAGGACCAACACCCCCTCCCCCGGCCCCTCTTTTCCGGCACTGTCTGTTTGGAAAACTGTTGTGTCTGGAAGTCCCTATTAACAACATGCCACCGGCCCACTGCCCGCGGAAACTCGTTTTCAGAGCCCTGCACAAACAATCCCCGCTCGTCCACTTGCTGGCCTCGTTTCCCCTAGGCACGAATAGCATCCATACTCTTTTAGGCCTAGAGACAAGCTGCCAGCATAAAACAACTTAACGTGTTCTTGGAAAAGAACCATGCCCCTTATCTCTTTTCACATGACCTGTGTGCCTCCCGGTAACAGACAACCAGCCTTGAAGTACTCTTGAAACAAACAAAACACACTAGTTATTGCTAGTTTTGCACATTGACCTATTTAAGCCATGGAATGCTAGTTTTTCCTTTTTTTCTCCCAAGTTACAATTTTAATTTCAAAGCTTCTGCGCCACACAGGCGTTACAGTCTGTGAACTGGCTCTAAAACGGGAACAGTTTGCCTGGCCCTGAGTACTATTATGCCCCCCCACACAGCCCTGAAAAAAATCCCTGTGTCATGTAGACTGAGTACATATGCACCACAGCCTGCCAAACAAACATCCCGGTGTCTGTCACTGATCCATCTGCACACAGCCTGAACACAACTCCCTGTGTCTGTCACTGATACAGATGCACACAAACTGAAAAAAAAACTTTTTCCGTCTGTTCCAATGAATACCTTAGCACAAAGCAGTGAAAACCCGTTGGCACTTATACAATATGCACACAGCCTGAAGAACCCTTGGTCACTAAATAACATATGCACACTAGCCTGGAAAATCCTGTGTCTGTCACTGAATACATATGCACACAGCCCTGAAAAAACCCTGTGTCTGTCATGCTCCAATGCACAACCACCCTGCACAAAAACTTTCGTCTGTCATGAATACATATAGCACAAAGCATGAAAAAACCCTTTGTCACTGAATAGTATTCCAACCAAGCCTGCAAACCCTTTGGTGATGCATTAAATACATATGCCACAGCCTGAAAACCCTTTGTCTGTCAATGAATATAATCACACAGCCTGAAAAACGCCACTAACTTACCTGTGCAGCCCAGCATAGCTTCTGAGATGTAGCTTCCTGTCTTGGGCACTTTGTCGGCTAGAACCCCTGCATTGTATCTGGAAACAATAGTCAACAGCATTATGAGTGTCCACCACAACTGAATCACAGTCACGTCTGATGTGGTTCTGCATCTCGCTGACAAAATCATGCCATGTGGATCAACCATTTTTACTGTTACAGAATAATCATTATGTCGCGCACCGTCTGAAGAACGATAAATGAACTCATGTGTACCAAGATCCTTCAAGGTCTTGGCTGAATTGTTCTTCCAGGCATATCACATGAATCGTCAAAAAAGCATTTATCTTTTTATTACATTTTTCTCCTTTCATGCCAAATCATGGGATCCGAAATGTGAAGGAGTCCACACAAAAACCATTTCTTTCATATGGCAAAGCTGGAAACATCAAGATTTCTTACTTTTTTTTCCCTTTGACTGATACTGACCCATACTAAGATCTTGAATTCGCTTTGCAGATCTCTGAACACCAACTGACTCTCTGTTTTACAATTTAGGACATGTTGTTACTGCTTTCCCCTGCTCTCTTTCCTGCGTTTCTTTGCTTCGATACATAACTTGTCATATTTCCGTAGTTTTTTACCACAGGTTAAAATTTCAGTGACATGCCCTTTGCGTTTTTCGTTTTTTTTTTTCCTTGGGACTTCAAACTTAGAATATACACCTATAAGATGATAGATGCCAAATGTTTATCATAGACATGATGAAGGCATATTTACATAACATGCACCGCCGTCTGAATTGCAACTGACACTGACACTAAAGATACATGAAACTGGTCACAGCGCGCATACTCCCACATCTATTTTGGCTCCATCTTGACCTGGGCGAGCTCAGGGTCAGCCCTCCAGCCAGAGTCCGACTTGTTTCCTGCGATGACTGTTATCACAGTTCCTTCTTCAACCCCTTCCTACCAACACGTTTGAATGACACTGTTCATAGTATCGACCCCTTAAGTATAAGTTTAACAGGCGTGAGATCTGACCCATGCAAACCCCAGTTTAGTTTGCAAGTGCATGTCGTCGTTGTCTTTGCGCAGGCCAAATTATTCCATCAACCTTTAAGCCCACGGGGCAGGCAATTACTTCTGAAAAGTAAACACTTATGTCTCAAGACAAATCGCTGATGATCTTTTGCATAGCCAAGTTTTCAAATAGTATGATAGTGACTAAAACATCACATGGCCCATGTTCTTCCCCTTTCTTATGGATCCGACCAAGACAACAAATTCAACATTGCGCTGATTCGTAACACTGAATCTTAACAATACCTCTAATTTCTTGTGTTAGGCCCACACTCTTCACTAAGTTGGATTCTTTTGACTTTTTTCCTCCTTTCATAACTGCCCTGCGCCATAATGGGAAAGTCACCCTTCCACTTCATTACAGTCCGAAACAACTTATAGCTGTTTGGTCGGAGTAACACCTTTGTCACCCCCAACATGCCCCCTGCCCGGCTCGGACATTCCCGCCACACCTGGCCCCCCCCTGGGGCCCCCCCCTACTGTGAGCGCCAACCTTATCAGTATCCGTGCGGGGTCTACCTGTACCGCCCCCCCGTCTGCGAGTTAGTAAGTTCTGTTGTGAGACCGTAACAACCAACCAAAACAATGGCCTTTTTTATGTCCTTTATGTCTGGGCCAAACGTATGACCACACACAGAAACCATTCTTTCTAACGTGGAAACAAACCAACCCCACATGATTATCGCTTCCCTTCATATGCGCAAGAAGAAAGACAAATGCGTCCACTGTCTGTTAGAAGGCTAAGCCATGAAAAATCCTTATTCCAATAGGATGACTGTATGAAAACAAACGACAACAAAGAACATGAAATATACATTATCATGCAGGGAGACTGTAGGCTAAACCAGGAAATGTCTAATGCCCTGTAGACAGGCTGTACGCTAAACCAGAGGCCTGCTGTCCTGTAGGAAGACTACAAGCAAAGAAGAGAAAAGCCTCACATGACTTTGTTTTTTTAAAAAACATTGTAATCAAAGCCATGAAGTATCCATTGTCCTATATCAAGACTGCAACACAGCCATGAAATGTCAATTTTTCCACAGCCTGGAAATGTGAATTGTCCTACGAGATGATTGTGAACAAACCAGTAAATACCTACCGTCATTAATGGAAGCTTATAAGAAGGGCAATGAATCATCTCTATTATTCAGGAAGGCTGCAATCAAAGATATATCCAGAGCAGTTTGAGGATGATTATAAGCAAAGTTGTTTACTATTCATTATCCTGAAAGATGGCTCATGGCAAAGTCATGAAATATCTATTCTAAATAAAGCCTAAAAACATCCACCCCACAAGCATGATAGTAAGAAAATTCATGACATACCTGTTGTCCTTTACACTACTTCTGAGCAAATGCAGGAAATCTTCATTGCTAAGATGACTTTCCAAAAATTTTTTGATATATCCTTCATCCTTTAGGGATGATTTACACAATGCCATGAAATATCCACTGTCCTTTGGGACCACTGTAAATAAAATCATGAAAATATCCATTGTTCTTTGTGAAGCCTCCGAGCAAAACTAGGAAATAGCCATGGTCCCTATAACAAAGGTACGCTGTCATGAAACATCCACAGTTCTTTTGGATGACTCCAAGCAAGGACAGGAAGTATCTATTGTCCTTCAATTCATGCTGCTTAATGCCTGGCCAACCAAAAAGGGCCACACCAGGGCTGTCGCCATGCTGAAAGTCAACTCTCAAGTGTAATAATCTGGAAATGTCCACTGTCATACAAGATGGCACAAAACAGCAGTAGGAAACAGCCATTGTCCTTCAGACTGACTCTTGCATAGCAATGCTTGGAAAAAATCCACTGTTCTAAAGGACAACTCTACTCAATGCCAGAAATATCCACTGTCATTTAGAACAACTGTGAGCAGAAAAGAAATAGCCACTGTCTTGTGGGAAACACTGAATGCAAAGCCACAAAACGCTCATTGCCCTGTAAGAAAACTGTGGAAGGCCATAATGTATCCACTGTCCTCGAGAAAGAAAACAAAGAACGCCACAAATTTCTTCTCTGATACTGGGCTGCCATTCCCATGATTATTTACTTCAGATTTCACTTTTATATGACCGTTTCTACTTCAGGTAGAATACTGCATTTCCAGGGTTGCTGTAAGCTGCATCTGCTTTTTACGATAATGTAATAGACTGGTTTTACACTTTGCGAATGTGACCTTCAACCATCTTGTCCGGTATTTATTTATTTTTTTTTTAATCAATCCTGTTAACATTCTCGGTGTGTCCTCTTTCTCAACCACCACGCACCTGTTTCTCTCTTTGCAAATAAACGCACAAATACACATAAAAAACAACCACCTGAACACTGTCCATCCACTGGCGGACATTGAGAAAGGACTGTTCAGATGTGACATCATACATGACAATCACTCCGTCTGCCTTTCTGAAATACTGCTTCGTCACACTGCGATACCTGCACACACATACACACACAAAAGTGTTCAATTCATGTATGTAACACAATCAACAACACAATGAAAATTAACTAAAAACTTTCGAAAACAAAACTCAGTTTGTGACATCACTATTCATATACAATAAACATCACAAAATTACTAATAAAAATCACTTGTTCATGCTAAAATCCACAACACAAATCTTCCAGATAGTGGTTAAAGTCCAAGGTCTGCATCACACATGGGACATCTTTATGCCTCTCCACTTAACAAATGGTTGCTTGCCTTTTGGAATGGTGACATAAATGCCTATCCTTTGGAATGGTGTTCTGAGTGCTTGTCTTTTGGAATGGTGATATGAATGCTTGTCTTTTGGAATGGTGATATGAGTGCTTGTCTTTTGGAATGGTGACATGAATGCCTATCCTTTGGAATGGTGTTCTGAGTGCTTGTCTTTTGGAATGGTGATACGAGTGCTTGTCTTTTTTGAAATGGTGGTATGAGTGCTTGTCTTTTGAAATGGTGTTCTGAGTGCTTGTCTTTTGGAATGGTGTTTCTGAGTGCTTGTCTTTTGGAATGGTGACATGAATGCCTATCCTTTGGAATGGTGTTCTGAGTGCTTGTCTTTTGGAATGGTGTTCTGAGTGCTTGTCTTTTGGAATGGTGACATGAATGCCTTTCCTTTGGAATGGTGTGTCTGAGTGCTTGTCTTTTGGAATGGTGATATGAGTGCTTGTCTTTTGGAATGGTGTTCTGCTTGTCCTTTAGAATGGTGTTCTGAGTGCTTGTCTTTTGGAATGGTGTTCTGCTTGTCTTTTGGAATGGTGTCTCTGTCTTTTGGAACAGTGTTATGAATGCTTGCTGTCTTTTGGAATGATGTGTTAAGTGCTTGTCTTTTGAAATGGTGTTCTAAGTGCTTGTCTTTTGAATGGTGTTCTGAGTGCTTGTCTTTTGGAATGGTGATATGAGTGCTTGTCTTTTGGAATGGTGACATGAATGCCTTTCCTTTGGAATGGTGTTCTGAGTGTTTGTCCTTTGGGAATGGTGATATGAGTGCTTGTCTTTTGGAATGGTGTTCTGCTTGTCCTTTGGAATGGTGTCTCTGTCTTTTGGAACAGTGTTACGAATGCTTGTCTTTGGAATGGTGGTCTGAGTGTCTGTCTTTTGACAGCATGGTAAACCTTGTCCTGTGTGTAGCATGCACTCCCTGGTATAGCAGCATGGATTTCACACAGAAATCTGCCATAACAGTTAAGAAAGTTTACAACAACAACAACATCAAAATAAAATAAAAGATGTTCAGAATATTAAAATGACAGAACACATATTTGCTTCCCTTTGAAAGTCTGAACTGTATTATGACATTAGCCATCCTTTCAAAGACAGGTACTTTCAAATGAATGAATGATATGATTTTATTCTCGCATTGGGCATTATCAAAATGGCTTTAAACATTTCAACGATCAATGCATGAAGACAAATACAAACCTTAAATGTGTGTGTGTGTGTGTGTGTGTGTGTGTGTGTGTGTGTGTGTGTGTGTGAGAGTGTGTGTGTGTGTGTGTGTATTCGTGTGTGTGTGTGTGTGTGTGTGTGTGTGTGTGTGTGTGTGTGTGTGTGTGTGTGTGTGTGTGTGTGTGTGCTTTTGCCTAGGAGAGAATGAAAAATGAGTAAACTGGAGATGGTCATCACAACTGTGGGCCAGCCATGTCAAAAACCAAACATCATCACATAAAGCTATCAATACTGCCATTTACTCTAAATCCACCCATGGAACATCCAGTCTGGCTTACTCACGAAGGACTACCTACGGTGGCACTAAATGTGGCCAGTGGTGGCACTAAATGTGGCCAGAAGTCCCCAAGCAATGTACCACATACAGCACTCACCTCTCCTGGCCAGCTGTGTCCCATAGCTGTAGTACCACGATGTTGTCACCAACAGTGATCGGCTTCACTTGGAAATCAACACCTGTAACATTACATACATATGTATTTGTCAACTCGTCCCATGTACTTCGCTTGCTTGTTGAACAATGCTCTTACTCAATCGCTCATTTTGAATCAATACATGTAAATCGGTCTACTCACTGAAGTTCTTTCGACCAATCTGAATTATATGCAAAAGATACAGGATCTGTGATTTCTTCCTTCTCATCTTCCGAATCCGACTCTGATACATATGCATTTTTCAATTCTTGAGGGACACAAGCTGCTTTATCATCCTTCTTTATTCTTCTTCTTCATTCACTTTCAGCAATCTCTCCAAGAACAAATCCTAAAAAAATTTCCATCGCTGCATCTCAATTACCTGACATTTTGGTCCAGCTTACTTACCATCAGCCTCCATACTTTCATTACATCAAATGTTTTTTGGAAATAAAACTATTTTGTCGTCCAAAATCAATAACTGAAAGCAACACTGCTTGTTCAATGAAGAGAAAAGCATGCAGAAAATGACTGTACATGTGTTTATCTAGCAGTTTGGATGAGGCTTTTTCATTCAAACAGGTCATAGGCAGTTGAACACAGTTGTGCAGGTGAATGCTGTCAATCAGCACAAATACCTCGCAGAGCTATGTAGGAACAATCAGTAACAGGATTTCCTGCTGAAGGAAGTTAAACAGCACAGTTTTCTATCAATGCTGCCATTTACTCTAAATCCACTCATGGCACATCGAGTACAGCTTATTCATGAAGGCCTACCTATGGTGGCACTAAATGTGGCGCGGAATGTGTTGCTGCAAAACCGATGGATGAAAGCTGCTCTTGCCCACACCAGAATCTCCTACAAACACCACCTTGAAAATTCGCTGACGTTTGATCACAGCTTCTTCTGCCTGCACATGTAATCAGAGATCATTCTGTGTGTGTGTGTGTGTGTGTGCACAGTGTGTATGCTTGCGTGCATGTATGTGCTTGCATATGAACATGTGTGAGCATGTGCAAGTGTGTGTATGTGTTTGTACATACGCCCAAATATATACTTACATCATCCTAGGTTTTCCATTTAAAATACCTAGTCTCTCCTTCCAAACCCATTATTCCCTTCTTACATCTTTCTGTGTGTGTGTGTGTGTGTGTATGTGTGTGTGTGTGTGTGTGTGTGTGTGTGTGTGTGTGTGTGTGTGTGTGTGTGTGTGTGTGTGTGTGTGTGTGACACAACCTTAGGTATGCATGCATATATTGGTGGATGGTGCATGCAAGTCCATACTGGCACCTACACTAAAATCATTGAGTTTGGTATGTATGTACATCATAAGTCCAGGTCAGGTAGTCATTTTTAAAGAAAAAGCACTTTGTGGATTGGCGGGATATGCAATTCCTACAATACTTTCTAGCTCAATGAAACCTCTAACAATTACTCTCCAAATATGATTCACTTCATGTGATATTCAGTTTTCCTGGAACAGTTTTCTCTCTGCCTGTATAGCCTGACCTTCCTAGTAAGAATCCATCCCACTTAATACCTTCAAACCATGATAGAAGAATACTACTTTTTTATACACAACCTTCTCCTCTCAATGTTATTTCACTGTTCTTCCTTACTAACTTTCTTTTTTGCTTGCAGAATTTAATTTCCTGTTTCATTCAATTCTTCACTTTTCAAATCAATACAACAGCCAGTTGAGGAGTAACTGCATTAGCATAACTGACATGACTTTGCATACATCCCAATGTTACAAATCAGTTATAGATATATCTACCCTAAACAGCCAGAGTTCAATCTTTAAGCTGGGTCAATTCATTTTTTATCTGTACTCTAGTGGCATGCACTAACTAGCCGCCCAGACCATCAGTGATTCGAATATGTCCTTTATCAAAATGGGAGTAAATATTGAAGAATTCCCAAACACACAAGTTCTCTTGTCTGATCACCTTTTTTGTTTGTTTTTTCTTTCACTGACTTTTGCATAATGTCAACTGTTATCATAGTAATAACTGAGGTAAATTATGCTTTATTTCATCATTATCAAATGCTGCACTTTCATGTTTGTTCTACATGGTTGTGTTCTAGTCGCAACATCTGTCACTTGTCTGTGGTAAAGTATGTCATCTGTATTAATTTCAATTATTTCTTAACATCTTCCAATAATGCTCAACTTTACATTTGTTTTTAACCTTACAATCACCACAAGTACTGCTGTCTTTTACCTGTTCATCGTTTCCATCCTGAGACAGTGCTATAGATTCTGTTTGAGATCCAAGCAAGCTGTAAATGCAAATGTTCAGGGAATCAATGTCACCACACACAGGAATAGATATTATAGGCATTTCATTTGACACACGGTAGCATGCGAGGCTACACACACACACACACACACACACACACACACACACACACACACACACACACACACACACAGAGTCACTCTGGGGTACAAACACACATATAAATAAAAACATATACATGTAACTATGCACACATATAAAGAAAAAAAAAACACACACAACCATGTACGCAGATACACATACACATGTATTCAGACATGTAACCATGCCTGCACACACAAACTCAAATTTGCTTATGAAACTCTAAAACATTCTCACAGACACACTCTCACACAAGCACATTCAGGTTCTAAACACAAGACTGAACAAAAGCCTCACCCTGTCTTCTTCAAAACTGCCTCGCTCTCAGCATCACTTGTGTAACTGTCCTCATGCATCAAACGACCAAAGTCTGATTCCGTGAAATCTTTCACCCCCTTCCCCGCCCCATGGCACTGTACACGCTCCCCCTCCCCCCACCACCGTCCATGATGGCGGGCACCATTCTCCATGGCAACACCGTTGTGCTCCAACAGTCCAATGTCTACTGCCACGTTGTCATCAGCCATGGGCATGGTTAGTCCTGTGAAATGTGGTAAATGTTTGCATCCGGTGAGAGGTCGTCCATTTCGATTCCGTCGTCATCAAGGTCATCCACGGTGCCCTCTAGATCCTCTGAAAGTGCCTCGGACCTCTGCCGCTGTGGAGCAGGCCTGCAAAGAAATAGATGTCATCTGAACATATGCATATGTGAAGGAGGGAAAATAGGACTGAAAAAAACCATGCATATGTGCACATACACATGAGTGCGTGAGTGTGTGCGAATGCACGCCTGAGAGTGTGTGTGTGTGTGTGCATGTGTGTTTGTATGTATATGTGTCTGTCTGTCTGTCTGAGATAATGAATGTATATGTGTGTATACACAAGTATCTACACATGCAAGCATACACTGTGTGTGTGTGTGTGTGGGGGGGGGGGGGGGGGGGGGGGGGGGGGGGGGGGGGGGGGGGGAAACTGTTCAATTTTGTTTGGTTTTCGTTCTCCTCCTGCAAGATTTTAGTGCTCTTTCACAGTTGCAATCTTCATCTGAACAAAAGGAATAAATAAATCAGTACACAAAATACACAAAATTCACACAAAAGATAAATAAAAGTAAATTATGTGACAGATTTTCTTAAGCAAATTATGAGAAAGGACACATTTTAATGTGCGACATCAATGAGAAATGAACATTCTAATTTGATGTCTTAACAAGTGATAATCACACACACACACACACACACACACACACACACACAGAGGGGAGCAATGCTTTCAGTTTCATGTAACTGCTTCTTACAATCAGAAGTGGCAAAAGAAAAATGAAATGCACTGGAAGAACAGTCAGCCCCCATATTGCACGGAGAATTCTGACCCAGTAAACAACCAAAATCCACTATACTGGCTGTGGATGGGGTGTCGGAATGAACAGCGTGGGTGCATTGCCTCTGAGGTGGCGCAGAGGTTGGGACAGCAAAAAAAAAAAAAAAAAAATCCACCATACATGCCTACCAACAATCATAACACAATACAATAAATTAAACAAGCTCGACAGGATAAAGAGAAGTAAGTGCGTACCCTCCCTGGGAAGTACTTGGAGAGTAACGATCCCTGTTTGACAAGCCGACGCTGTTTCTGGGGCTCCTCTGTTTGCTGCGCCAAAGCCTGAATTCAACAGACCAGCAGGGAACAACAATCATCCACAAAGCACATCTCTCAAAGGCTCTTTGTTTCCTGTGTTTGCTGTCTTTTTGTTCTTTGTAATTTGCTTTGTTTTGTTGTTGTTGTTGTCTATTTGTTTCCTGACTCTGTTCATTACTAAATGATTATTTCTAGAAAAAAAGAAAACACTGATCATGATTTTATAGATGTTTAGGTAATCTGGGCAATGCCTAAGATCAGTTTGGGAACCTACACACACACTTGTGTGTGTGTGTGTGTGTGGTGGTGTGTGTGTGTGTGTGTGTGTGGTGTGTGTGTGGTGTGTGTGTGTGTGTGTGTGTTTCTGGATAATACGAATAGCAGAAGCTGTAAAAAACGAAACATTATTTTTTTTGCACCACAAGGCATGAGTTTCTAGGAAATAGAGGAAATTTATAGTGTAAATGCGGCCCCCTCTCCAAAAACCCTACAGGCAGTATTCTAATGCCATGTTGGAGGCCGATTTCAAGGCTTTTGGGCTTTAAAAAGCAATTATTTTTTATGACCACCCCCACCCTACACACACAGATAGTGTAAACCACAAAAAAATTGTTTCCAATTTTTGATCTCCATAATAAGAAGCTTGTCTCCCTCCAGTGTTTGTTGTAGACAATTTACATGTTTCAAATACATAAATGCGAGGGCATTCACATTACACGACACAAGCTGCTAAACAGCACCCAAGAATCCATGTGTACCAAGGACATGTGCACAAATGCAGAAACATATCACACACAAACAGCGCAGATACGGTGGTTACTCTTTCTCATTGACTCCCTTCGATATCTTCACATGCAAAACACCCTCTATGGACTTTGGTGCTCTCCAAATCTTCCGAGGATCCCATATAATCCCCATAGTAAAAATCCATTTCAAATCAATCTATGAAGCACTTGCACACTGCAATCTCGTGTATCTTGCTTCCCGTCAGTTTGCCACACCCGTCCCTAGCGATGCATACCCTCCTGAACGAGCTACCTCATGGGGTGGAATCAGTGTCGTATCTCTTGCATTTCACTTGCCCTTTTTCCCTTCACTTGTCCTCTCGGTGAGCACCTTGCATGACCGACGCACACGAACACGGCAAGCCAAGTGAGACAGCACGGCCACAGCCATTGAACAGCATTCTTCTTTCACCTGATTTTGGTGTGATAACTGAAACTTCGTCTTCGTGCTTGTCTTAACTGTCGTACAACTAGAAACCTTACCCACCTCGTGACTCATTGACGGGGTGTGGTGTGTGTGTGTGAGTGTGTGTGTGGTAGTGTGTGCCAGGCACGTGGCGGAGAGATGTGTGTGTGTGTGTGGAAGGTGTGTGTGTGTGTGTGTGTGTGTTGTGTGATGTTGTGTGTGATGTGTGTGTGTGTGTGTGTGTGGTGGGTGTGTGTGTGAGTGACAGGGCCAGTCCGTAGAAAGGAAATGGGACAGAGACCAGAGCGGAAATAACTGAGAACACCCTCGACAAGCAGGGCTCCACTCAACAACTCGAATGTCACGTGCTTCCACACAGTCCTCACCTGGAAAATTGACGGGAATTTCCATCAGAAGGGTATTCAAAAATCGCACGTACGGTGATCTCGCGACATATGATACAGATACAAGCAAATATGTGGACGGACGCTTCAACGCAAACCAAGTTCAGAGAAGAAGCTATAAGTGTTGGTAGTTACAATGAACGAAGCAACACAAGACAAAACATCAAACTACATCTCAGAACACTTGTGTGAACGCCCAATGTCAACACTTGGGTCTGTGAGGGTGTGTGGTGTGTGTGTTGTGTGTGAGGAGAGCATGTGTCTATGTGGTGAGTGTAGTGGGTTGGTGAGGTGTGAACATGTAAAGGTAGTAGTGGGTGGTAGTTGTTGTGATTGGGGTGTGTGAAAAGGATTTCCTTTCTGACGGTCCGCCGCATCTGGCTTCTATGAAAAAAATAAACAGGGATTTTGAAAAATGCGGAAGCGAATCAAGGACAGAACTTTGGTTTGTAAACAAATCTTGTTTTCATTTATGCGCTCACAACACACACACACACCACCCACACACACACACGATGTGTGTGTGGTGTGTGTGTTGGGTGTGTGTGGTGTAAATGACTATGTTGTTCGTGAATAGTAAAAAGTAAATCACCAATGAACAAATGTTGCCTCTAAATCAGCACTATGCCACGTTCTTGATACAAGGAGGTACAAAAAAAAAAAAAAAAAAAGGACCGACAGAACAAATGACAGTCAGACGCGCAAGAAAGATATACAAACTGACAAACCAAACAAAACACTGGTCGTAAATGGGGGATCTACCACAGGCTTGAATGTATACGGACAGTCCGCTGCTTGAACCCTTGGTGAGTAAGTAATGTTAAGGTCGTGTATGCACATTATCAAGATGAGTAGATCAAGGCGGTGACTTAGGAGTGACACACCACGATAGGTGTGTTACAATGGGTGTGTTGGTTCCTAATGTTTAGTTTATTTCCTGGATTATGGACCAGGTGGGAGACATCAAAAAATTACTTGAGCAAAGGTAAGAAAAAAGCATAAGAGAGAGACTGCTGATCGAAAGTATCCAATGATCGATAGTAACACTCCTAGCACAGGGTAAAAGCATTCCAATAATTACACTTTTGCACTACAATCAAGGTATTTAGTTTTGCAAAAGAATCACACTGCTTTGTAAGACCGGGGTAGTTTGCATGATTCACAATGATAGAAGAAATACACTACACATTGGAAAACAAACAAAGTACACAATGAGAGAGTCTAAAATAAGGCGATGCGTGACCGGATCATAGGACCGCTGGAACCGCATGGCAATAAGAAAAAAAAAAGGAATGGGAATTGTAGCAGATCTGACAGCAACGAATTGCACAGAAAGCCTGAGGATCCCCTCTGTGATGCGGCGAGCATAGAGGCTAGGCGAGCAATATGCTTCTGATCGATACACCGTAACGTGGCAATGTTTGGAAAACGAAATAAAAGGCAAGGCCCTCAATATGTAAGCGAACTGAAGTAAGAGATTACACAACAACATATGAAGCCGTAATCAATCATCGCTAGAAAATAAAAGCAATGGAAAATAAATGAAATAAACCGCCCAGGAAAACGAATAAACTCCAGCTAAACTCAATGAAGTAGGAAAAGGACATTCATCAGAGACCGACACGATACATGAATGGATTCAACAAGAGGAGGACATCCCAGGACCAAGGTGCGGATAAGGAAAGGCATTCGCCACTGGGGCAGAGGACGAGGGGACAGCCAATTCGCAATTATCGTAGGGACAGAGCATGGGGACACAAAAAAAAAAAGCGCGATCGTTGTTACAGTTACTTGTAGTCAAGGTGTTTGTTGCGAATACACCAATCGGTTTGTGTGTTTGATGACGAGATGAGTGGTAATGTGTGGGTTCTGTGGGGTATGTTAAGTTGTGATGTCGTCGCATAGATGCTAAGAACTTTGGCAACCACATAGATAATCTTTGTTGTTGTATGTTGTATAATGTGTCTAGTGATTATTTTAGAACGGTGTGTCACGACTCGACTCTCTGAGTTGTGTCTACTGTATGCTGCTAGCGTTGACTGTTGGTTCAGCTTCTGGGTAGTTGGTGTGTATTGTTGCGTACCCATCCCAATCAATCTTATCACACGTGGCGAATGTCATAATATGTTCCGCACAGCATCATATACATTGGTATACACACAACACACACAAGACCCAATCAGTACACACATCGAACGCAGGCAAATCAGTACCACAATCAGCATTCCAACAATCATCATCTAACCATACATTATCAAATGCAGCAATCCAACAATTTGTGTGGCATAGAATGAGCGTTGGACGATCCGTATGAGTTCATAGTAGTGAAGTAGTAGTAACAGTGAAGAGTCAAGTAGTGTCGCCGTACTGAAGTAGTAAAACAGTAAGCATAAGCAGCATAGCGATAGTTTTGAGACGTTTTGGTAAAGCCAGCTGCTAGCGTCAGAGTAAGTGAAGTTATAGAGATCTACATGATTTGTTATCTCTTGATAGTGAGACGCTAGTGAGTCGTTAGCACCAAGTTACAGATGTGTGTTGAGTAGATAGTGGTCTAAGTTGTGATAGTAAGTAGGTCATGGTAGCAAAACTTTAGATCTGTCTGAAGTACAGCAGTGTCTGTAAACGCCAGTAGATAGTGAGTTAGTAGTGATTGTTGTTGTACTCAGTATTGTTCGAGTCAGTATGCACAACAATGCATCAAGTCTGGATTACAGCGGACATCTCTAGCTTAGCACATATGACTTAGCTAAAGTAAATAGTCGTCACTACGTAAGCAGCCAGCAATCAGCCAGACGGACAAGAGCCTTCAGCAAAGCAGAGCGTGTAGATTGTGCTACTAGATTTATGATGATAACGCATAATCAAGTAAGTAGGTTGTAGAAAGTTAGATTTGTAGTAGCAAGCAATGTGGGTGAGTCAGTATGTGGCCGCGTGTTGTGTGGCTAGGCACTGTGAGGCGTGTGGTGCTAGCAAGGCAAGTAGGTAAGATAGTTGTTAGGGTACAAGTTGTCGTCAGTAACGATCATAATCGTGAGGATTTAGATCACGCTCTTAGTGAAACGATTAGTGTGCGGGCGTGGGGTTTGGACAAAATGTATTGGGTTTAACTGTGCTTCTATTCACATGATAATATCAAGCCTGTCATCATCATCATCTCATCATCTCATCATCACCACCACACCAACACCATCACGAAATATCACCATCATGGTCATCATCTACACCATACTCCTCCTCCTCACCGTGGTGTCGACGTTGAGGGTGCCTTTGGTTCTGACCACAGCTGGAGGACCTGGTTGAGGGACAAAGTGAGAACAATTATTAGGAGGTCCGCAAGAAGGTTCAAGGAACAGGACTAACGACCCTGGCTCACATCTCACGTTGCAGGCAAAGAAAGGAGTCCCCTCAACTTTTAAGTTTTCGTCTGTGAACTTGGAGTCCCCTTTCCTCCTCCCTTCCCATCCCAACGCATGTTAATACATTTTGCCGTAAGAAGCCATTGAGATTACATGATGTTGATACGGAATGCATGCCGAGGCAAAAAATGGCCCCCATGCATTTTTTTTCTGAATAATTATTAAAAAAAAATGGACATCTCCTCTACTTATTCCCCCACTTATATTACCTAAGTCATCATCGCTGCCACCTGTATTACCACAATTACCTTTATTATGGAGCAAAGTTACCATCGTCATTCTCATCATTTCCATCACCGTCATCATCCAATGTCCAAAAGTACTAATATCCCCACACCTTAGCACATGACTGAACCTAGGCGCTTTGTATCAAACGCCAAAACATAAAGATCAGCAAGTGAATGTCCATCTGTTAAAAACAAACAACATAGACAATGCATGGTGAGTATGAGTCAATTTCAAATAAAAATGACAGTGGGGAAAAATAGGAAGATGGAGGGCCCACTGTCTTAGAAAAAAAAAACGAACAAAAAGAAAAAAAAAAAGTGGGTAAAAAATGGAGACAAAAAAAAGAGGAAAAAAGGAGAGAAAAGAGAGAAAAAAATCACGCCAATATCCTCTTATCGCTTCAAACGGCTCAAGAAATCAGCAGAGGAAGCGAAACAGGACCCACCTCAGTATCCCATCCCCATCCTTTACAAAAACGCAAACCCCACGTCCCCGCCTTTTGTCTGTTCCTTCAGAGAGTCGTTCCTGAGGATCCTGGTGACGGTGGCGGGCCGGCA
>JADBJO010015752.1:0-2500 GCA_016801955.1 Conus betulinus | reverse complement strand
GAAGTGTGTTACAAGCCACACATGTCTTGACTTTCTTGTGCCGCTACAGAAGGTTGTGAGGGTGTGTTACAAGTTGCATATGCCTTGAACGTATTGTGCTGCTAAGGAGGGCTGTGATCTATGTTACAAGATGCGTGTATCTTGGCCTTGCTATGCTGCTAAGAAGGGCTGTGGTGTTGTTGCAAGCTACATTTGTCTTGACCTTGCTATGCTGCTAAGGAGGGTTATGGTGTGTGTTACAAGGCACATTTGTCTTGACTGTGCATGTGGTATGCTGCTAAGGAGGGCTGTGGTGTGTGTGTTTCAAGGTGCATGTGTCTTGATCGTGTTTTGCTTTCAAGGAACTCTGTGGTGTGTGCTACAAGCTACATGTGTCTTGACTGTGTTATGCTTTCAAGGAAGCCTGTGGGGTGTGTTACAAGCTACATGTGTCTTGATTGTGTTATGCTTTCAAGGACGGCTGTGGCGTGTGTTGCAGGCTAGGAGTGTCTTTGACTGTGTTGACCTGCTAAAGAAAAAGTTGCGGTGTGTGTGTTATAAGCCACACATGTCTTGTCTGTGTTGTGCTTTCAAGGAAAGTTGTGATGTGTGTGTTGCAAGCTACATGTGTCTCATCTGTGTTGTGCCGCTACAGAAGGCTGTGAATTATATTACAAGCTGCATATGTCTTGACTACGTTGTGCTTTCAAGGAAGACTGTAGGGGTGTGTTACAAGCTACATGTGTCGTGACCGTGTTATCCTATCAAGGAAGGCTGTGATTTTTGTTACAAGCAGCACAGTCTTGACTGTGTTGTGTTGTTGAGGAAGGTTGTGTTGCGTGTTTCAAGCTACATCTGTGTCGACGGTCTTGTGCCTGTACAGAAGGTTATGAGGTGTGTTACAAGCTGCATATGTCTTGACCGTGTTATGTGCTAAAGAGGGCTATGGTGTGTGTTACAAGCTGCATATGTCTTGACCGTGTTGTGCCCTTTAGGAAGTTTGTGGTGTGTCACAAGCTACATGTGCCTTGACTGTGTTGTCCTGCCACAGAAGGCGGTGGTGTGTGTTACAAGCTACATGTGTTTTGACCTTGTTACGCATCAGAGGGAAGTTCTTGCGTGTGTGTTACAAACTGCAAGTGTCTTGACTCTGTCGTGCTGTTCTAGTAAGGACGTGATGTATGTCACCGGCTGTCTGTCACCGAGTGGGTGCTAAGAAAACAAATATTGTGAAATCAATACCAACGCTCACTTTAAACTTGACAGCGTGAGAGGTATACACACGAATGGCTCGTTGGTCTTACGGGGTATGATTCTCGCTTTGGGTGCGAGAGGTCCCGTGTCGAATCCCGGACGAGCCCTAACTTTTGTAATTTTCGTTTGATAACTACTCGGACATACAGATGCACAAGTTTAATTCCAGTACATTTGTCTGGATCCTGTGTTGGAATTTTCGCTTAAGTAGTCAGGATCTGGGCGGTAGCACCCTTGCTCTCTGCTTGGGTGGCTTTGGCAATGGTGACCTTTGCGGCTCTGGTGGGCTTTGGCAATGGTGACCTTTGCGGCTCTGGTGGCTTTGGCACGGGTGACCTTTGCGGCTCTGGTGGCTTTGACAATGGTGACCTTTGCGGCTCTGGTGGCTTTGGCACGGGTGACCTTTGCGGCTGGGATGGCGTTGGCACATGTGACCATCTCGGCTCGGGTAGCTTTGTCTCTGTTCCAGTAGAGGCCTAGACTGTACATTTCCCTTTTCTTTTTTTCGTCGTTGTGACTGATGTGCATCTCTATGAAAAAATATTTCCAGTCGACATTTAAAAGGACAACTACGTGTCTTGCATTCCCTCTGTCTTAATGCTCATTCCTTCTGTCCTATGCTATTTTTTTTTTTACTTCTGACATGCTATTTTCCATCTGTCTTACACTAATTTCCTCCTACATCTCCTACAAAGAACACAAAACCAATGATTATGTGCGGAACTGGTCACTAACCTAGTTTGGCCCCACGAACCACTTCTGGCAACCGTCAAAACGACGGAAGATGGCATGGTTTGGCCACGTCATTCGTCATAACACCCTCTCCAAAACCATCCTTCAAGGTACCGTTGAAGGAGGGGCACAGAACGAGGACGGCAGAGACAGAGCTGGTCCGAAAATATAAAGGACTGGACCACAATGACCATGCCAGATCTCCTCACGACAGCCACCAACAGAAAAGCCTGGAGAGAAACGGCGGCTGCCTCATCACGTCCCCCCTCGCATTCCGGACGAAAACAAAGTTCTTACAATTACTGTACTATCAGCTTAAATTTAAGATAACCGCATGCTTATGTCGTTTTCTCAGTGTCAGATGCTGTATGCCTTCTGTTGTCCTGTGCTTTGTTTGTCAATGTCCTTGACGGCAACTAACTCCCACACTTTCTAAATTCTGCTGTGTTGTTTTCCTCATGTATGTTATTTTCTTCTGCCTCATGTTATTTTCCTTTCGTCTTACATTATTTTCCTTCTGATCTACATTATTTTC
>JADBJO010015751.1:37500-40000 GCA_016801955.1 Conus betulinus | reverse complement strand
AAACCCACCCACACTGACCAGTATCTGAACTTTCACTCCAACCACCCCCTCCAGCACAAGAGATCTGTTGTTAACACCCTCATGCACAGAGCCTCTGTACCCCACCAACTCCCTACGCCAGCAACTGACCCATGTCAAAGACAAAACGGACCCCCCTCAAGCAGTGTGGTGTAGTGTACCAGGTAGGGTGTCAAGACTGTGCCAATACCTACATTGGCGAGACAGCAAGAAGACCACTCACACCCGTCTACAGGAACACCAAAACCGATCTACTTCTGCCATACATGAACCTACAAGCCACAGGCCACAGTTTCAGCCCCCAAGAAACCAAGATCTTATCTACAGAGCCCTTCTCACAAAAAGAAAAGTTAAAAGAAGCCATAAATTAAGACCAGACGCCCCAGCCTGAACAGAGATCAAGGCTTTGAACTTCCCCCCCATCTACAATCAGATCCTGACAACCGTTCACCCCACACAACAGTCGCCCCACCAGGCCTCGCTGCCACAACAGGCTATTCTAGTAAAGTCAAACATCGGGCATCACCGTGATCCACATCTACTATAAATTTTCGGAAGGTTCGGCCCAGAAGTTTTGTCTGGAACGAGTGGAACACATTTTGACCACAGAAGACACATAGACAGACATACAGACAGACAGCATTTCTTCGTTCCAACTGTAAAGTACTCCCTGTTCTATAGGAACTGGGAGTACAAAAGCGTACATATATGTATGACATACAGTGTAGAGCATAGCCCTGTGATGCAGTCACAGACTGAAATGTAACTCTATGGCGTCATCTTCATCATCCTCAACCCTCACTGATCAGCTTTAATAAAAAAAGTTTCCTGTTCTGTGCCCTTCATACCCTGTTCTCATAGTGACCTCAGTTTTGATCTCCTCTTTACGTCTATGCCCTTGGTGATGTCGTGACGAGATCGCCTGTTTCGATAAGCTCATGCGGACTGTCACTGGACAGACATAGTGGCACCCTAGATGGTGTGACACTCATTGTACTGGCTCAGCGACTAAGCAAGGATTGAAGATGGTTGAGTCTAACGTCCTCAAAGCATGGAGTTTAAAACAGGCCGTACGCCGCACAAGCTACAGCACGTACAGTCAGTCGTCTGGTGAACTTGGAAGCTGGCTGGCTTGGGTAAGGTCAGTATCCGGATTGGGAAGGAGACATCCAGGGTAGCTGGTTCCCTCAGGCAGGAGCCTGGGTCAAGGTCAAGTTGTTCATTCGTTTGTGGTCGGTGTTTCCTTCGGACGTCAGTCATCCCAGACGGGCGTCTGGGTGATGATGGGTGTTTTGCCTTGTTGCCCTTTCTCCAAGGCTGTCTTCAGGATTACCGGTAGTCTTCACGCTGAGTGGCCACAGTCCTGTGCCGCGTGAGGCCGACTCAGACACAGGCAGGACAGCCGTCGCCAAGAAGCTGCGAAGATCCGCGTGTACTCTTCACCCGTGAGGGACATTCCCGCTCTCCTCCTTCCGCGAGGGAGGGGCCCTGCTGGTCGTGAAAATCGGGGTCTCCATCGAGTCCTTTTCAGACCTGTGCGACTTCAAGCTGCGCATGGTGGAAAATCGCCTCCCACCAACACACAGAGATTCCATCTGTTGTCTGAACTGCTAGTCCATGCTGGGTATTTTAGTCATGCTCAGGTCGGTGCTAATGAATTCCTCATTCTCTCTTCTTTCCAGGGAATCTGTGAGCGTCTTTCATTCGACGAACAAGAAGCGAGTTGGAGAAAAACAAGTGAGAAGGCGGCCTCGCTGAACTCGCTAGTCTGACCTCTCTTAATGTCATTCCGAGTGTCCCGGGGGTCTTCCACACTCTTCCTGAAAGTCAATGGTCTGGTCACGTGTCAGAATGAAAACAGTTTAGGGGCAGCTGGACAGCACAGGGTATTCTTAAACTAAGCACCCATCATGCATATCAGTTATGATTTGCATTCCAACAAGATCACACACTAAATGCGGTTTCTACGAGCAAAGGTTAGGTTACATATATATGAATGCATTTCTACACACATAACTAATAAGGGTCTCAAAAAGATATATCTTAACAAATAACGCTTAGACACTGCAAACTGTATTGTAGCAGCAAAACAAACAAAACGTCTTCTTTGTCTCACAACACTAGAGGTTTACGAACACTATATTAACTCATTGTGTATATTGTGGTGTTGTTATCAAAATGACAGAAGATTCATAGTTTCCATTGAAACCCATTCTGAAATGGCTCCATCAAAGGGAGGTCATGAACGCAATGTAAAAATAATTACATCATCACAGTTATCAAGCACTGCTGAGATGCCACCTCTGGACCGTGGGCCTAGTCAACGGAAAGATCTGATAGCAGACTGTTGACAAACTGGATCACTGGGAACACTTTTCTTTGGGCTGTCTTTTATACTGATTTATTCCTGCTACATATTGCCCACAACCACCACCTCTGTCTCTCATCTACACCCTACTTCTCTTGCCCCTACCCACCTCTC
>JADBJO010015751.1:25000-35000 GCA_016801955.1 Conus betulinus | reverse complement strand
GTTCACACAGATCAGTGAGATGTCTCAAACATAACAACTGACCACTGGGTGTTCACACAGATCAATGAGATGTCTCAAACATATCAACTGACCACTGGGTGTTTAAATAATCAGTGAAATGTCTCAAACATAACAACTGACCACTGGGTGTTTAATAATCAGTGAAATGTCTCAAACATAACAACTGACCACTGGGTGTTTTCAATAATCAGTGAAATGTCTCAAACACGCATTGAGATGTTGTCTTACCTGGCTGCCAGTCGTTCATAGACAGAATCCGACATGGAGAGGTCGGGTCCCCCTCCCCCCCACAAGGCGTTCCACCAGCTGTATGGCTGTTGCAGCTGGTCAGAACAGAGGCACTTGCTGACAGCCTGTGAGACGTCATCACTTTTGGTGCATCTACACAAGTCCTGCAGGACACACAGTGGACAGACCCATCACCCAGGGGAGGGGGGGGGTCACTTTCAGGGGGTGTACTTCATGTAAAAAACTATCATTAGGGGGGCGTGTTACTGTCAGAGGTTGTAGTACGTGTAAAATCATTAGGGGGGGGGGGGGGGGGGGGGCGTGTTACTGACAGAGGTTTGTAGTAGTGTAAAATCATTAGGGGGGGGGGGGGGGGGGGGGGGGGGTGTTACTGACAGAGGTTGTAGTACGTGTAAAATCATGGGGGGCATGTTACTGACAGAGGCTGTAGTACGTGTAAAATCATTAGGGGGGCGTGTTTACTGTCAGAGCGTGTAGTACGTGTAAAATCATCGAGGGACATGTCACTGTCAGGGGGTGTAGTACGTGTAAAATCATTAGTACGTGTAAAATCATTAGGGGGCATGTCACTGCCAGGGAGTGTAGTACGTGTAAAATCATCAGGGGACATGTCACTGTCAGAGGGTGTAATATGTGTAAAATCATTAGGGGGCATGTCACTGTCAGAGGGTGTAGTACGTGTAAAATCATCAGGAGACATGTCACTGTCAGAGGGTGTAATACGTGTAAAATCATTACGGGGCATGTCACTGCCAGGGAGTGTAGTACGTGTAAAATCATCAGGAGACATGTCACTGTCAGAGGGTGTACTACGTGTAAAATCATTAGGGGACACGTCACTGTCAGCGGTTGTATTAGGTGTAAAAACATCAGGGGGCATGCGACTGTCAGCGGTTGTATTAGGTGTAACCATGCAGTCTGAACAGACCAGCGTACATCATCTTCAGTTCATCATATGACACTCAGCGTAAACGGAACGATGTTGCCTGATTTGTGTACATCTATTTCCATAGAAATATGTAAAGGCATGAGTTGGTTTCAGAGTTTACAGAGGTGTGAATAGTGTGTTTATATATCTATGCATGTTGATCGTCTTGTGAGCCAGTCTGAGTTAGTCTGATTCCTGGTCAGTGGAGCGTTACAAGACGTGCTAGAGTGAAGCGTGCCTAGCAGTGTTCTCATCGACCTCTGCTCACCTGTCGGAGCTGCTGGGAGCTGTTCACAGCCGCTGTCAACTGACCAGTGGTGACGTTGGGCAGAAGGATCGCCTTGGTCACCCTGATGTGGCCACTGGCCATGTCCTGAACGAGGTGCTGCAGAGCCACCTCTTGGTTGTCCAGCTGCTGGATGGCCTTCGTGATCACCTTGACGATGATCTGACGTTGTGCTGCTGCACGTGCTGGGTGTTTGGCAAGAGAGGTACTGCCCCCCGACGGATTTGACCTCAGCGACCAGAATGCCATATTGGCGATGAAGGACAATAATATCACATTCCCGTCAGCGATGTTTTGGGGAACGGAAGGGTGGGTGATGGAGGGAAGTTGGGAAATGACGTTGGTCGGGTTGACGTGTTGCAGGGGGTTGTGTCGACTGTCGAGATACTTTCGAAATTTTAACTGCGAAATGACCATCATGGCCTCCGGGATACTCCGCAGGGTCAGTAGACACCGTCCTGCGCCTCATCATCCTGAAGATCGGTGTCCTGGAAGCGTTCATCCTGCAGGCCTGCTGGGTTTTCTGCGAAGACTGTGCCGGTCGGTGACGAGTAGTAGGTTGACGGCTGGATTGATGCCGAGGGATTTGGGCTGGGAGATATCGAGTGACTTTTGGCACGCTGCCGTCGTCGTTGTCGGGACGTTCCTGATGGAGGTGGCGATGGGTTCACGGTGACACGGACAGTCTGTGTGGCGATGGTGGCCACGGTCCGAGGGACCCGCTTAAAGAACAAGGGTGGAAAGAAGTGGGGTCGGTGAAGGAGCTGGGGTACAGGTCACGCAGGAAAGGCAGCCACACATCTTCAGGGACCTGCAATGATCAACCACCTGTTTCCGCTCTGTTCGCCAATCTCTATTCGTCATTTACCTCCTCATGCAAATTATCCCTGCGTCACCTTTTCCTTTCGATCCAACTCTGCAGCGCTACTTCTTCATGCTCATCGTCATTGTCGTCATTTGTTTTTTCATTCTTAGTAACAGTCTGCCCTACGAGGGTGTTATTCATAGACTATCAACACACTCCATGTTAAATCAATTGCTACATACAAAACATCCAGCAGCTGCCTATATTTAATCAATTCCAACCGACATGTTGATTCCTTTGTATAAGCAACACATTATCCGAGTGAGTGTGCCTGTACACCACACATTAGAACATTAACTAACGCAGACACTTTGTATCAATTGCCAAGACACTAAAATCAGCAAAAAATATGGCCATTTGTAAGACTATGCATGGTGTGTAAGAAATTGGTTGGGAAAGAAAAGAAGAAAAAAAAAAAAAGACAGAAAAAAAGAGAGAGAAAACCTAGTTGTGGAAATTTTTTTTTTTTCTGCTGCTTTTTTTTTTTCAGATGAAGAGGGCAGCGAAAGAAAGAGAGTAGAGATGGTGGTGGGTGTGAATTACTTACTGTATGACAGGGTAAATGTATTTTGGTGCCTGTACTGTTTGGTTTTTGAATTTCAATCCTCTGTATTTGCATTTTTGTCATTTTGAGTGCTCACAGCTTCTTCAAAATTAAGCGCCATAAATATCAATTATTGTTACAGTCAAATATACATTATAAGTCTGTCTCCGTCTACGTCAAAAAGTGATTTATCACTTATGAAAGTAGAAAGAAGATGACACTCGACACTCGACATGGTTTTACGCCCAACACAACTCATTCATTACAAGGCATATGCTGCCACCCAATCATCTTCCATGAGCTGACCACTTTACAGCAAGCCAACAGAAAACTGTATACCCATGAAATCTAGACAATCTTACACTTCAACGGAAGTCTCGACCAAACATAAAAATCAAAAGAACAAACAAACGAACTGAATTCATCGTAGTAATTTTTCAAGCCTTTGATATTCCGTTGAGGAAAGAAAAACGGTTTTGAATGTTGACACGTAATCACATCGTTTGACACATTTGACGCTTTGCCTTTGAATGGTTGCACACGAATACACTGTTTAAAACACGTTTCGGAGAATCAACAAGGTTGGACTGCACGCACAGAGCACATCGACAATAGCCCTATTTACATTTACAAGTGACACCAAAACTTCGTCTGAAAATGCGCACAAGCAAACTTCACGTCTCTTACGAGTCAGTCTCACTGCAACAAGGAAACCGGTGTCACACTGAAGTTGACACTCCCAATTCCCACGGACAAAGTTCTGTGATCACTGAGAGAGAGAGACAGACATACAGACACACTGACTGACAGACAGACATACAGACAGACTGACAGAAGCACGAACAGAGAGAGATAGAAAAGAGACAGAAGCACGAACAGAGAGACAGGGGAGGAGAGAGAGAGAGAGAGAGAGAGAGAGAGAGAGAGAGAGAGAGAGAGAGAGAGAGAGAGAGAGAGCAAAAATAGAACTGAAAGAGACAGAGAGAGAGCACACACACACACACACACACACACACACACACACACACACACACGCACGCACGCACGCACACACACACACACACACACACACACACACACACACACACACACACACACACACACACACACAGAATGCAAGCGCGTGCTAACGCACCGTTACATGCACTCGTTGGGGTTGCTGTTGGGGCTGCTGCTGCTGCTGAATGTGCTGTTGGTGATTGCCCATGGTCCTGACATGCCGGGCACAACAGGGCAATGATGCTGGCTATATCTGCATTGGAGGCATATCAATACCATACTTTTACACACTGTGTGCAACATATAGATACAAAGATAGCGTCACGATTCAACCGTGTACACACACACCCGTAATAGGACAGGCACATATTCGCCATTTCTGTGCTAATATGTAATAGAGCAGATACAGGTTTGCTACTTCTTTGCTGTTATGTAATAGGACAACATGTATTTGCTAGTTTGCTATTTCTTGGCTACTATGTAATAGGGCAGCTACGTAATTGCTATTGCTATTTTTTCCACGAATATGTCACAGGACAGATACGTATTTGCATTGTCTTCACAAATATATAATACGACAGATACATGTTTGCAATTTTTCATTGCTATTTCTACAGATACGTTTTTTTGCTATTTTTTCACGAATATGTAATAGGACACATACATTTTTGCTATTTCTTTGCTAATATTTAGTAGGAAATATCAAATACGTAGGAAATACGTTAATATGTAAAAGCAAAGATACGTATTTGATATTTCTTCATGAATATGTAATAGGACAAATGCGTATTTTTCATTTCTTTGCTTATATGTAATAGGACAGATACGTATTTACTAATATGTGATAAGACAGACATGTGTTTGCTAATTCTTCAGGAACCTGTAACAGAACAGATACGTATTTGCTATTTATTTGCTAAAATATAATGGACAGATACGCATTTGCTATTTCTTCAGGAATATGTAATTGGACAGATACGTATTTGCTATTTCTTTAGTAATATGTAGTTGGACAGATACGTATTTGCTATTTCTTCACAAATGTGTAAAAGTACAGAAAAGCATTTGCTATTTTTCATGAATATGTAATAGGACAGCTACATATTTCTAATTTCTTCATGATTATGTAATAGGACAGATACGTATTTCTAAGTTCTGTATGAATATGTAATAGGACAGATATGTATTTCTAATTTCTTCGTGATTATGTCTTTTATGTAATTTCTTCGTGATTACTGAAATTGCCTTTCAATCACTCTGTCAAATACCTTGGTGTTACCATTGATCAGTGTCTGACCATGCAGAATCAAATATCTGTAGTCTGTCGCTCATCTTTTTTAGAGCCGAGACGTATTGCTTCCATCCGACGCTTTTATATCCAGGGAAGTAGCTGTCAGGCTAGTCTGTGCCACGGTGATGTCAAGACTGGACTACTGCAACTCTGTTTATGCTGGGCTTCCCGCAGAACAGATTGCTCGGCTGCAGAGAGTCCAAAATAGCGCTGCACGACTTGTTTTGAAGAGGAGGAGGTATGAGCACATCACTCCCATGCTGATGGAACTGCACTGGCTTCCCATACAGTATCGGTGGCAATTTAAACTGGCAGTTCTTGCTTTCCGCCACTTCAATGAATCTCTTCCTCACTATCTCTCTTCTTCTCTCTGCACTTACCAAAGCTCTCGTACCCTTCGCTCTTCTTCACAAAAACTTTTGAAAATCCCTAAGCGTTCTCTGAAATCTGTTGGCGAAAGAGCCTTCAGTTTTAGAGCACCTTCTATTTGGAACTCCCTCCCTGAAGACCTTCGTAATCAGCCTACTCTTTCTTTTTTAAATCTGAGCTCAAAACTATCTCTTCAAAAAAGCGTATTCTCTTCTGTAGATGACTAGGTCTCTCCTAAATTCCTCCACAACTAGTCCAGTGAGGCAGTTTATGCATGTAGGTGCGTTTGCCATTGTGTATTTTCTTTTTGCTGTGTGCATGAATATTGTATGAATAAGTGCAAATGGTGGATGTAAGCGCATTGAATTTCTAAAGTATGTATGAGCTGTCTTCTTAAAACTAATTCACCTGACAGTGGAAGCCGACCGCTATCTAAAATCACTGACAGTAGATGTGTTATCTAAAGTCAATGACAGTACCAATATTATCTGTAATTACCAACTGTACTATGTTATCTAACAGAAAAATCCGACAAAAATGTGTTATCTAAAGTCACCAGCAGTGGCTATGTTACATAAACTCACCAATGGAAGATACGTAATCGAAAGTAACTGACACTGCCCTAACGACTACCGGATTTAGACAGGTCACTCAGCTAGGAATAGCACTTATTTGCAGCTTTCGACAGACCTCCGTCTGTCTTCTTCTTCAGTGGTGGTGTGGCTACTGGGTGGACTGGCGTTCAGTGCACACGACCACGGGTCGAACCCTGGTCATGTGACTGAACAATGAGGGTGTTGTACACTGATGCAAGGTGTGTCTGCCCCAGTCCCGGCTGACACTGCCCTCTTTGTCTGAAACCACAGACAGTAGATACTTTTCTAAAACGATGACAGTGCCTGTGCTATCTCAAAATCAGTGGTAGTAGATATGTTATCCAAAACTTGTCGACAGTAGCTACGTTATCAAAACTCACTGACAGTAAATATGTGCTCTCAAATTACCATCAACAGCGGCATTGTCTGAAGTCACTGACAATACCGGTATCATATATAATAAATATTGACAGTAAACATATCATCTAAAATGGCAGATGGTAGATGTGCTATCCTACCATCACTAAGAATACCTATGTTATATAACATCACTGACAGTACATGTGTCATCTCAAATTACTGACAGTCAACATGTTATCCAAAATTACTGACAGTCAATGTGTGAGGTAAAATCAATGACAGCCGATGCACTAACTAAAGTCACGGACAGAACTTATGTTATCTAAATCACTGACAGTAGATATGTAACAATGTCACTGATACAACTTACGTTATGTAAAAAAAAAAATGTTATCTTTCTCTCTCACGTAAAAAAGAGAAAGCATGCCAACAAACTCTTAACACGGAGGAGAAAATACTCCACTCACAAATGAAGACCAGAAAATATGGTATATCCAACAGAAAAATGGAAGAAACAGCCATAAATCCAACTACTGCAATATTAGGGAACACACACACACACACACACACACACACACACACACACACATTCTTATGCCTAACTGGTACACAAGAAAGAAAAACAAAGAAAAAGGGAACACACACACACACACACACACGCACACACACACACACACACACACCTCTTTCACTCTCACTGTTGAAAGCAATATTTTTTCCTACTGAAAACAAAGTCATCCACATGCCTGTTGGTCTCTGGAACCTAGGGAGCCATTCAGCCGATCATAATTCCCACTCAAACACATCTCTGCTGCTCACCTCTGACACGTGTCAGTCAGCCGCGGCCCCTTCAACCCTCGACCTGCAAGCCATCTGTGTTTGAAGTTCATTGCCTTTTACTAGCCTTAGCTATTCGTCTTGCTCCGCCCCTTACATACACTTTCAACTGTCAGTCACAGCTGGCTGGCTCAACGCCTAAACACTGAGCACACGCGCCGAGTCTGCGTCTGGTCTGATCTCTCGTCTTCTCTTCTCTCCTCACCACTTGGCATGCGTCCAACGCCTCGCTTTGCAGTCATTCGGTCAAGCTCTCGCTATCCCATAATGTGTCGTGGTCACTATCTAGTTCTCCTTCATCTGAATCAGGATCAATGGCCCATCTGTTCAATATTTCCAGCACCTGATCTGTGGTAAATGCACGACGAAGTCGAGTGCCTGAAGTGCTTGATTGTGACGTCATAGTGAATGGAAAAAACAATCAGTATAAATCGATAAAAAAAAAATTAACTGAAAAAGCACTCTGACAAAGCAAATAGCTGTGAACACAGTTCAGGTAATTCCCCAACTATGACGTTCACTGATGGCTTTCTAACTAATCAACAAGGAGAGTGGGAGTATTGCAAGTTAGGTAACCCTAGTTGGCCGCATTTCGGGCAACGTTGGCGGTGAGCCACATGGTCGCAGAAATGCGATGTCTGTGGCGTAAGGCGTAAACATGTTATCTGAAATCACCGACAGCAGAGATACGCTGATTAAAGTCACTGGCATAAATTATGGTATCTAAATCCACTAAAACATTGTATATGTTATTGAAATTCACCGACAGTCGATATACATCATCTAAAATCACTCACATAACCAATGTTATCTAAAAATCACTGACAGTAAAATTACTTAAAATCACCAACACTGAATACGTTATCTAACATCACTGACGGCAGATACATTGTCTAATGTTAGTGACAGTACTTCTCTCGAAGCACCGACAGAACCTGTGTTCCCTTACATCACCAAATGACTCCGGACACACACTGATAGTGTGGTATCTTCATCCCATGTACAAGTTAAACAATCACATGATCCAGTTGTGTTCAGATCATAGAAGCTGAGGTAAGTACAGCACATGAACACGTTTGAAGAGAAACAAAAAATTACAAAAAAGGGGAAAAAAAAGAAAATGAAAGAAAACGTAACCAACATCGGTGACAAGTCTAGAAACTACCAAAAAAAAAAAAAAAAAAATTACCTAGGTCAGGCTTGGCTGGTACAGCTGGTTAAGCTGAAGTGAGCATTCGCTGAGACAACGCTCGAACACTCGAACACCAAATGCAGGTAACCAAATACGCCTGAAAACTGTCCGCCCATGGCTGCTACCTCCGACATCACGCCCCTTGGTCGTGGGTTTTTGTGAGTGAAGGTCACCCATGTCGTGGGCCCTGCTATGAATGTATTTACCATCCAAACCAAGCGTGCTGAAGTGCACAAAAGTCTGTGCACATAACGTCTTTTTTTTCTCATCCTAGATCATGTGGTACGTCAGTGTCAATGTAGTCGGCAGGGAAGAGGGAGGAGGGAGGGAGGGAAGAAACAGGGAAGAAAAGAGAAAAGAGGAAGGGGGGAAATGCGAGAGAAAGGGGGAAGGGAGAGGAGGTTGGAAGGGAGGGTGAGAGGAGGAAGTACATTCAGGATTTTCCGGGGTGCAAAACGCCACTCCTCGTCGGGTGACTTATGCTGTGAAGTAAGGAGTTCCCAAGGAGTCAAAAAGGTATCGTCTCAGGTGTGGTCATCTTGCCTGAGAACAGAAACAGCAAAGTGGACCAGGGAAACAGGTGCTTCTTTTGGCAGAGTGTTCTGTATGAGCAGTGCAGGATTCTTTCCTTTCCTGCTTTTGTCTTTCTTTCTGCCTCCTTCTTATATCTTTTCCTTACCCTTCCTAACTCGCCCTTTCCTTTTTTTTTTTTTTATTATTCAAACACTCCATGATCTTTTCATTCCATCACTTCGCTCTTCTTTCTCTGTCTTCTTTCCTCTTCTCTGCTTCTCTCCCTCACCAACTCTCTCTCTCTCTCTCTCTCTCTCTCTCTCTCTCTCTCTCTCTCTGTCTTTCTCTCTCTCTCTCTCTCTCTCTCTCTCTCTCTCTCTCTCTCTCTCTCTCTCTCTCTCTCTCTCTCTCTCTCTCTCTCTCTCCATCCCTCTTATTTTTTTTACTCTACTTCCTCTTATTGTCACTTTAAGAGACCGTTAAAAATGGTTAAACCAGCTGTTTGACTGGCCATATAGCGAATCAAAGTTGGATCCCAAAGCTTGTGATTCGGGTCAGAGGTTAGAGTGTCCACTTGTGATTCGGGTCAGAGGTTAGAGTGTCCACTTGTGATTCGGGTCAGAGGTTAGAGTGTCCACTTATGATTCGGGTCAGAGGATAGAGTGTCCACTTGTGATTCGGGGTCAGAGGTTAGAGTGTCCACTTATGATTCGGGTCAGAGGTTAGAGTGTCCACTTGTGATTCGGGTCAGAGGTTAGAGTGTACACTTGTGATTCGGGTCAGGGTTAGAGTGTCCACTTGTGATTTGGGTCAGAGGTTAGAGTGTCCACTTGTGATTCGGGTCAGAGGATAGAGTGTCCACTTGTGATTCGGGTCAGAGGATAGAGTGTCCACTTGTGATTCGGGTCAGAGGTTAGAGTGTACACTTGTGATTCGGGTCAGAGGTTAGA